>JAQQAE010003975.1:0-19391 GCA_029823295.1 Pseudamia nigra | reverse complement strand
ACCTCTCTTATCTTTTTAAATGGGTGAACTTGCACATTTTTACGTTGCCCAATACTTATTGGCCCCACTGTACTTAAACTCCTCCACTTTGGGGACGGACTCCTCCCAGACCTGGAGAGAACAATTATACACAGAAAAGATACAATGCCTTGATAAATCAATCAGTGATTAAATGAAATACCTGACCACATGATGTAAACAACGCGACAACCCACTGTGTTTGTCTTTTATATCATTCACTCCTTGTTACATCTTTCAACCATTTGATACAGAGATAATCCTGTGGTGAACAGAAAGGATATAACCGATAACAATCACCTAATAACATGTCATGAAAAGAGGCAAGAAGGCATCAAAATGATGTAAGTCACAACAGGAATAAATATAAAAGATGCAACAATGCAGAAACAATAGAAAAAAAGCACACGAAGACCAAAAAACAAGTTCAACCATATAACAAGGTGAAACTAGAATTACCATCTCTACCATCTGTGTGGACTGCTGACTGATCACATTTAAAATCGCTGAAGACTGCTGAAGTAAGGACTGACCCTCTGCTGAGCTCCCGCTGACATGCTGGAATCAAACTACAGGACTCGTTATCATGGGGTTTTCCTTCTCTTTTTTGCTATGAAATTTTCATTCTCTTCCCAGAGAAGCATAGAACAATTCACCTTCAGGGTTCTGCTTCTGAATCCACAGCAGTTTCTCAAATCACTGAAGTTTCTTCAGAAGCACCAGAAGGCTTTGCTGAACACAGTGATACCCACTTTATGTCGGCTGAGTGGAAAATGTGTCACACAAAGTGAGTTATACTTATAATGGGTTTCAATGAGGCAGTCGGCTGGACTTTCTGACACTCAAAGGCTGATGAAGTTCTGTAAGTCACATGGTTTTGAAGAGCACATTTTCTCTTGACCTCGTTTTTGGTAAAAAAGTGTTAACGTGGTGTAAATGGTGTCAGAATGGGGAATGTCGGGGAACGTCTGATCATGTCAGCGCCTTTTCCCACTGAAACTTGCCAACATTGTGTTTGACTTCTCCATTCATTTCCTATGGGAAAAAAATTGTGAAAAAAGGTCAATTATAAAAGACAGATTTATGAAAGCAGGAGTCAGAATGTCCAAAAAAAGCTAAACGTTTTGATCTTTAGGTGAAATTTGTGGTAGGAGTAGTGGTCCAAAAAAGGGATGGAAGTATCATCCATCCATCGTCTTCTGCTTTTCCGGGGGATTGGGTCGCAGGGGCAGCAGCTTGAACAGCGAAGCCCACACTTCTCTCTCCTTGGCTATTTCATCCAGCTCTTCTGGGGGGACTCCAAGGCATCCCCAGGCCAGCCGAGAGACATAGTCCCTCCGGCGTGTCCTGGGTCTTCCCTGGGGTCTCCTCCCAGTGGGACATGCCCTGAACACCTCACCAGGGAGGTGTCCTAGAAACATCCAGACCAGATGCCCAAGCCACCTCATCTGGCTCCCCTCGACATGGAGGAGCAGCGGCTCTACTCTGAGCCCCTCCCGGATGACTGAGCTTCTCACACTATGTCCAACGGAGAGCCCAGCCACCCTGTGGAGGAAACTCATTTCGGCCCCTTGTATCCTGGATCTTGTCCTTTCGGTCATGACGCAAAGCTCATGAGCAGGTGAGGGTAGAAACATAAAATTGACCGATAAATCGAGAGCTTTGCCTTCCAGCTCAGCCTCTTCCTTCACCACGACAGACCGATGCAGAGTCCGCATTACTGCAGACACCACACTGATCCACCTGTTGATCTTCCATTCCATCCTTCCCTCACTTGTGAACAAGAAGCTGGCTGGGTGGAAGTATCAGTAATACAGAATGAAGACAAAAAATGTAATAAGATCAAAGTTATTTAAAAGATGTAAAAGTTGCCAGTGTCATTCAAAGGGGAGTGGCTTGCAGAGAGAAGGCATTGGAATACATTTTCAATGTTAAAAGGTGAAATCTAACCCAGTTCTGCATTTTGATTAAGAGCTGTATATCAATTTTGACAAGAGGAATCATCTAAAAATGAGTGAAAATACATTTTTAAACTATAACAAAATTATGATTTGTCATTATCTTGATCATTATCAAGTGTTTATATGTGGGGCAGTATTCCATGGAGTCATTTCATTGTTTGACCGATGTCCAGTAGGAATGGGTGCGTCTCCTGTGGGAGCTGCTGAATTCAGAAATATGAGGGAATGTTTCTTGTGGAGGTGTGTGTGTGTGCGCATGTGCATGTGGGGGCAGGGGGGCTTCAAATGTGCCTTTATTTATAAACCCCCAGCTGTTTCGTTCATCTCCCAGAAAAAAAAAACAGAGCCCTTTGCATTCTTGTCTGGAAATATCCTGCTCTGAGCAGAGTTACAGTTGAATTGGCTGAGCTGTGTCCTGGATATTCACTTACCGGTGTTCCCACCTCCACCTGTCCCCACTGTATTGATGGTGGTGGGCACTGAGGATGATGGGTAAAGCAGCAGGTGTCCGTTCTCACAGCCCTGCTGCTGCCAGCCTCCACTCAGTCCTACATCCCTGGAGCTCTGCCATCCGTTGAGGCGGTCATCGGAGCCGTAGCGCTGCTGGTGATGCAGAGAGTATAGGTTTCCTGAAGATGATGCGTTTGTGGAGGAGCCTGAAGAGTTGAGGGTGGATGGAGGGGTGGACTGGTGATGGGGGTGGTGGTGTGACCCAGCAGGAGGAGGCCTTTCCAGCGAGTCTCCCCGAGCAGCAGCCCTCTCCTCCAGGTGATTGAGCCACAGAGCCAGAGCAGCACGGTCCTCCAGAGAGGTGGCCGGGTGGATGAGGGCATAGGACAGCAGCTGGCGGGACTCCTCCAGGTGGTGGCCATGTTCGATGGTGTGGGCCAGGATGCGGGGCAGCAGACGCATGTACTCTCCTTTGGCCTCGACATTTCCGGGTTTGAGGAGTGGAAGATGACTGAGGACAAGTGAGATGACACGCTCTTTAGGCTCACCTTGCCATTGGCTGATCACCGCTGTAGGAAACAGAGCAAACAAAGCATACTAAATATTAGAGACAGCAGCATACCAAACTGTTCAGTTCAGCACCAAAATGATACACTTAGCGTCTTTCTGGGACTTAAAGTTTGAGAATTTAATATAAACTCACATAACGTGTGTTTACCATAAATTAATTCACATATTTCATAGAATTGATTTTTTTTTTAACTCATCACTTTCGCAATCTGGGACATGGCAGCTGAAGTGAAAGGTTCTCAATTTACCGGTTGATGGACGTTCCCACCCTCACCTATGACCACAAGCTCTAAGTCGTGACACGGATACAAGCAGTTGAATTTAGTGTGTGTGTGTGTGGGTGGGGGGGGGGCGCCTGGTGGATCTGTCAGATCCATTAAGATGGCCATGCCCCCTGCTGTCCAATAGTTTATGGTCACATCATGGACTGGGATAAGGCATGGATCATTGAATGAGAACCAGAGACACAAATGCTGGATTAGCGAGGCCAGAGAAATCATAAAGCAGGCCAAGAAACCTGGGACTCCCACTCTATAGATCATTGGACGGCAGGGAGGTGTGGCCAGCCTGGTGGATCTGTCAAGTCAGTCACGCTGGCCACATCCAGGAAGAAAAGCTAATGGGCAACATGTCAATTCAAAGGCATCAGCTTGACTTGCAGAGAATGAATGAGGTACAACAGGTGGCTGTTCACTCCTAGTCAGAGCAGGGTTTTCTACAAGTTTAGTGACATAAAGGTAAATCACATCAACATGTCATCATAGGGGGAGGGAAGGATTTCTGTACAATTAGAGGTGAAGTGGACTGTTCAGTCCTATAAAATGCTTATTTTTACGTGTTTGGTGATTTTTATGTGTCATCATCAGTACTGATGTTGCTGAATCACTATTCCATTCTCAAAAACATACTGTAGTGTTTAGAACCACTAAATGTGTGACATACAGTATGGACAATTTAAGGTTTAGGAGTAGGCTTTGGACTGAACAGTAAAGGAAAATACAGGATAAAATGAGCAGACTATACGGATGATGGCAAGTCTGTGAAACATGAATCAATCCCAAACTGAGACATAAGCTGGCTGCACATAGAGAAATGCGACTTATCCCAACTCAACTCAATGAGGCCGGTCGTCTCATACATGATTGAACGTACCAAGCACACAGCTGCAGATTGACAACACGACTCACGCCTGGTAACTGGCGCCATCCATTGACAGTAAACATTGACTGCACTGTGACACGCATGTCCACCAATGATAAAAGTCTCAAAGTCGAGTCCTGACCGCCACACATCGCCGAGACTGAGTCCTGGCGATTCAACATGTTGAATCAGCACAATTTCTGTCAGGGGGACGTTAAGACTGAAAAATCTGGGTCAGGAACTACCACACATCAAGCAGATTTCCAGCTGACTTGCGACGAGGTGAGTCTAGTTACTTTATGTGTGGCCAGCAATAGATAGAGACACAGAGTGAAACACAGACCGAGACACAGGTGGAGACACATTCTGTACTTGAGGCTAAAAGCTGATGTTTAATCAACACAAATAGACTCAAATTGAAAGCGGGTTGTAAACTGGCATGGCTGGTGGTGTGGACACTAGTGTTGGACATGTTTCTAGTTTCACCTGATGTAGGAGCATCAACTGGTTTGATTTATTTAAATCAACTAAAGTGACATTTTGGTAGAACATACATTATACGATATACCGTACATTTAACACCAAGTTAAAAACAAGTGGTGCTGAATTACAAGTGTGGCCTCACATCATCAGTAACCTGTGCAGACTGAGTCAAGGAGTTAAATTCACCTCGTTTAGGATCAATAGTGAGCAACATGACTAGATATGGTTCTGAACTGACTTACCTGGTTAAATTTTTTAAAAAGTCACCAACAACACAGACCAACAGAGACAAAAAAGAGACTATGTTGAGAAATGCAGGTACCTGTTCAGTTTATCATTTGAGTCAGGTTTCGATCATGTTCCAGTGTTTAAAGACTAAGAGTTTACATTTGTGCGAATATTGTATCATATCAAAGCTGACATCAGTTTAAACTGTCAAATCAATTAGTACAATAAAACAGTGTTGATCGCCGTCAATGGTCACACTGGAGGATTTAAATATAAATACGAGTAAATACAGATGTTTTTCATTTGTTGACAGGACTGTTACAGTCTAAATAATCAAGCAGCTGCACCAATTTTTGTAAAGTAAAAAACTAAACAACCTATTTAAACAAATCTGAACATCCAACTAATGAAACATACAAAATAAACCAAAAGTAAAAATGACTTACTAACTGAGTCTTTACTGATAACACAGCCTGTGGAAAACTGCTTTTCTTCACTTTTTTAAAAATCATTTTTACATCCATCCATCATCCTCCACTTATCCTGGTCAGGGTCTCTGGGGCAGCAACCTGAGCAGAGAAGCCCAGACTTCCCTCTCCCCAACCACCTCATCTGGGGAGACCCGCAGATGTTCCCAGGCCAGCTGAAAGACATAGTCCCTCCAGGGTCTACCCCAGGGCCTCCTCCCAGTAGGAGCTATTTTGGCAACCAGGGATTGGACCACCCAGGCCCCTGCCTTCAATTGCCACCCAAACCACACAGCACCAGACCCTTACAACCCTTCCTGCAGGTGGTGGGCCCACAGGAAGGCAAAGTCATAAGGGTCTTCTGAATCTCTCTTAGTCTGACCTGCCACCTAGGACCAGTTTGTCTTGTGAGACCCTACCAGGGGTGAATTGACCCCAACAACATAGCTCCTATGATCACCCAGGCATGCAAACCCCTCCACCATGATAAGGTGGCAATTCAAGGACGGGTCTTTCTAACAGTTCTGATGAAAAGATAAAAGAACTATTTTAGTCTCTGTGGGAAATCACCCTGCATCCAAAGCCATGTGTTCATCTATAACGCCAGGTGTGAACACACTGAAGACACATCTGAATCTGATCTCCCAGGATGCATTTGGAGATGGTCTGGGACACGTGATCATATTCAGCCTCTAGGGATGCTCAGCTGATCTGTCTGTGTAAATGATCCTCCTCAGGTAAACTATCACAAGAGTTTCAAACCCACAAACGCTTCATATGTGTACAAGTGCCTGAGCATACCTCAATGATGCTCTTACACCTGTCTCCCTGTAAAACCACTCAATATCCACCTATGAAATAATCCAGCAGAAATACAAACATGTCTTCAGTTAAACCCTCTCCACAGTGTCCATAAACTCATTGAAAAGTCAAAGCTGTATTTAATGAATATGAATGAAATGTCAGTGATTATTGTGGAAATCAGCCAAAGTCACACTGAAGCAGAAAAAAAACTGGCATGGATGAGGAGGAGGAGCGGGAGAGAGGAGTGGGCTTCTGGGCTGATGATGTAATCCTTCATTCCTCTTAGTGAGGCAAGCCTTAGTGCATCCACCGACATCAACTGTTCCATGATTTAAACTCCTGTATTTCCAAATGACTGGAAAGCATTAACATGTGATGAGTATGAGTTTGGGAATGCTGACAGAACCAGAGTGGGTCCACGGTGTCCTCAGCTAGTGGACTCTACTTCACACTGCGACTCTGAGTTCAGAGGTCAAGTGTTCATCCTCGCAGTGAATGGACATGTAGTATCACTCACTGCTCAGAGAGGGTTCATGCCTGCCACAGGTCAAAGGTCAACTGCCAGGATACGAGAGAGAGCAGAACAGAACTTTCAGAAGAAGTAAACACTGAAACAGTGCAGTCTGTGATTTTGCTCATTGGTAAAAAGACTCAATGAGCAGAATCACAATAAAGCCTGACTTCATTTCTCTACATAAATCTAGGTTAAACACTTTACACATCACAGCTCAGCGGTTTCCGTTGTTTTTTCTGTTGTTGCTTCTCTGGTTTTATATAATGATGTTAATTCTCGAATACTAATAAACTACAACTGGTGATGGATGGGTTACTTAGATTACTGACAGTAGAAACTGAAGAATTAAACGGGAGACGAAAGAGCATGTCTGCACATACACAGACCTGCGCAGATGATTCTAATATAGTCACCTTCATTAGGGTAGCAGCTAGCCTAGTGGTGCTACTTCAGGGAGTGTGGACCCTGCCTATGATAGACCCAGGCTCTTCTGGCTCCAACTGTCGGGACCCAGTTAGGGCCCCTCGCTCAGGGATACAAGTGCCACAGGCTTGTGGCTTAATATTGGTTTGGGAAAGAATAAGGGTGTAAACCCTGACAGAAAATCCAGAGTGGAGCCCCTCAGGCAGTTGGTTGAACACTGACACCTTCTGGCAACTCTTGCAGCTGTGCTGACACCAACTCTATTGGCTCATCCTTTCCGTTGGATAGTGCTAGTAAGGCCAAGAGGGAGATTCTGACGACTGGGCACCCCAAGATCTCTATAACCTTCGCCCAGGAATACGCCCTGATAGGTCACTCCACTGTCGCTGTCCTAGCGACAGAAACACAGGAGACAAACGTTACTCTATCACAGACCAACCCACGGTGCAACTACCACAGTCTTCCGAGATTGACAAATGCCAAAAAACAAACACCTTCATTAAATGTTGCGACTTCCTCCAGCTCTCAACAAACCCCTGAAGAGCACGTTCACAGAAAGATGACTAAGGCCCATTTATGCACAACATTAAATACGCATACGGACTGTTTCATCTGTACTCTGCGTACATTACACAAGAAACTCTGTGCGTTTTCAATGAACTTGTACCTCAACGCAGAAAACAGAGCAGTACCACCCAAGTAATTGGGTCAGTGTTGCGCACTATAGCCCATGTGGCAGAAGCAGAAGAAAAAAAAGAACAAAACGCACCATAAACACTGAATGATTAACAGAAATTGCTCAACTTTTTGAGGAGAGGCTGTGCCACAGACTATATATATTAGTGTCATCCTGGACAGCATCTTGGAGCCAAAAACAGGATGAAACTATATTTGGACGAATGGTGGAGGTGCAACCGGAATGTAGAGAAAGCTAACTAACTGATAGCCTACGGACGCGCCAAGACAAGCAGTGCAAGCAGTACTAAACAAAGTCATATTACAGCGTTGGTAGTGTAAACACTTATCCACAACTGCAGTCGCGTGTATCTCAGGTAAAACTATGTCCATGTTGAATAAATAGAAGATACGAAGGTCCGACTCAGCCCAACCCCACCTACATGACTAGTTGCCATATGTCAATCAAACCACAGCACGGCAGTGATTTGTCGGATTATTTGCCATAATATCTCAGAGCAAAAGCGATGCACTTATCAGAATGTCCAAATAAAATGTTTGAGACCATAATGACTCGCGACAAAAATTTTTTGCTTAGTATTTTCAGAGAGAAATCCAATGCAACTCCACACTAGAGGACAGAGCAGACTGAACTCGGCACTGCCTGCTAGTGGATGTATTGCTCAACAACCATGGCAATGTAAAGTACACATGGGAGTATGAAGGCAATGACATTTGATACATACCTAGGTATTCACGCATGCAAAGGGAGCATAAATGGGCCTTAATGCTGTGGTCAGACTCCTACTGATGGTCAGGCTGTTCCATTAGATGACTGTAGTCAGGAACCTGTACCGTGTCGAGACTGAGTGACGTTACACGACACTTTACATGTGAATGTGGTGGTCCTTCTCAGACAAGGTTCCTATTCACATATTATCTATGTTTACAGCATTTATTGTAATAAGAAGTGGATGTGAGATGCGCTGCAGCAGCACAAAGCATTTACACCTGTCATACGTACTGTAGTGCATACAATGGAGGCTTCATCTGTTCTATGAGACATGGCTAAATCCATTACACTGGAGTCAATATGTAAAATAAAAACAAAAAATAACCCCCCTCCCCCAATACATTCAAACTAAAACAATTAGGCTGTTCTGAACATGTGAGGAGTAAAGGAAAAAGTTGCCTCAAAAGTAAACACTCAAAGCTCAGATATCTGAAAACTCTGCAGTAATGAAGTATTTAGAACCAAGCTGAAGTCAGAGGATCAGTAAAGTGTGACAGTGTGACATTCACAGACGGGTGCTATGGGTAAAGTGTGTTCTTCAATACCAGACAGCGCATGCTGGGAAATGATGAATCACAACAAAGAGGAGAGTCGGAGACAAACTGGAAAAATTCAGACAGAGAAAGTTATGTAGTGAGGCTGACGCAGCATTTCTCTGCTGTGAACACAGAGAGCCATCATGCATGCCATCAGCCAGAGGAGATTTCTGCTGTCACCCCCTTACCCACCCCAACCCCCACCCCCTGCTGACTGCTCACCTTACAGACAAAACAACAGACAGAGGACATTACAGATACTACCCACTCACTCAGTCAGGTACTGCACATTCAAACACTAAGTACACACTGACGTAAGCATCCCTATAGAATGTGTACATATTAGTAGAGGTCGACCGATTATCGGCACCGATATTTGGAATTTTGACGTATATCGTATCAGTGTTTTTTTAATCCGACGGGCCAATATCAAGAAATCAATTAAAAACTGTTTTATTTTGGCTCAGCCGCCCCTCTCTCTCTCTCCTGCTACTTCTGTCTCCAGCATTGTTCCACCCACGGCACCATCTGATTGGTTAAACAAGTGTAAGGGCGTACTCACACTAGGATCATTTTGGCTTGAGCCACGCCGGGGCCCACTTCACACCTTTCCAGAATCTAGCGCGTTTCTGCTCACATTACCCGGTGCCTCAGTAGCAGCAGCTGTTGTACAGACGTCATCACGTCATCTGTACGTCATCAGGAAGCGCTTAACAGAAGCCGCGGCCATGTTGAAAACATTCAGCGTCATGGAAAACAAACGAAAACATCTCGAAGACTTTACTGATTTTATGGCAAACTTTGGGTCGTTTTGTTTGGATACTGTCCTCTGACACACCCGGATTTCTCAACAATGCAAGGCGATCAAATTGTGCTGCTTGTATGTGGAGATTTTTGCGACACCAGCAGGAGAGAAATCGGTCACTTGCGCCGCACAGGCAAGATTTATACTGTTGTTACGGCATATTCTCATTATTATGTTATGGGTTATTTTTCACTGTGTATGACTATATAAGTGTAACGCAAGTTACCACCTTTTTTCCCCTTCCTCTCCCACTTAACCTCCTCTTCCTCACTGCCTCACTTTAACTTTCCCCCCGTCTCTCCTACTCTTCCTCTTCCATCTTCCTGTCGGATGTGTGTTTTAAGAGAAAGTGTCAAATCACCACCTCTCAACTCCCCCTTGTGGCGCTGCTCTCATTCATTAGCGCGCATTCAAACATTCACACGCTCACACACATGCACAGGTAGGCTTGCACGCACAGGAGAAAGATATAAAGCCAGAGAGAGTTGTACACACACTCTCCTCTCCATTGTAATGGGGATGTTCAGCAATAAAAGAGGAGTTGCCAGCGCGGTGGCAAGAGTGCGGGCATTAGCATTTGAAAGGAGCTGAATTAGCCATCGCACCACAATCTCCAGTAAATGACTCTGGATGTCAGGCTAACGTGGCTTTTATCGAAGGACAGCTTCACAGCGGAGGAAAAAGAAGGAGGCGCGGCGGCAAGAAAGAGAGGTGAGGGCTTCGGAGTCTAAACACTATTCAAATGCAGCTGCTGGGAGAAAAAGACACGGCAGCAGCAGAAGCAGTAGTCGCATGTTTTCATATTCTCCTCCTTCACAACAATCCCCAGTGGACCCCGGACGTGGCGTTATGTTTAATTTAAACCATGCTCCCTGCAAAAGAACTTCTGTGAACCCCTGCCTACTTATAGAGAATCAAAGCAGGCGAGGTGGAGGCGACTTGAGGTGTGATAAAAGGGAAGGGAGAGGGGTCAGCAAACCTCGACCGCCCAGGAATGACAGAAAGGTCACAGAGGCAGAAAGTAAGCAGATGTAAATGCAGCCATGGCAGCCGTCCAAGGCAAAGGCCAATCCCCCCCCTCCCGTCTTCATTTTCCTCGCTCTCCCTTAAGGTTGAGATTAATTTGCCTGTTATCTCTCTCTCTCTCTCTCTCTGTTGTGAATAAATCAGTGATATTAATTACATGCATGCAGAATGGTTTGTGCAATGTCAAATGCACAGTGCAAGCATATAAACACGCTTAGTGTGTACAACAGAGGGGGTCATGGCAAACAAACAATAAAGCCAATGATATTAGCAATGTCTATGTTTACTTATGTATACATGCTTTACATATTATATCGAGAGGTGTTCCTGTTTAACACCTTACGATGCAACAAAGGGCATATTACTCTGATCATAATGCACAATATGATACAAATGGTATATTTTAAGGATAAGGTAAAACCACTTAAGCTCATATTGGCACACTTAATTAAGCCTGATTAAAATATAAAGCACCCTAAAGTCCTAATAACTCACATATGCTCTAATTTATGCGCATGGAGTTTTATATATCCTGCCAGTTCTGTGATTCTGGCACATCTGCTGATGCTGATTCAATGGGAAACTAATGAATTTGCAGATTCAGAATACAACTGAGTACTAAAGAAGTTCGGCCAGGTGAAAAAATAGAAATGAAACACTGTTACTTTGGCTTATATATCAGTGTGGATTGATGAATGCAACATACTTCATGTTTTGTACAGTCAACTTCTCTAAATCAGACTATTTTTGAATCATTTTAGGTCATTTTCTGACCTGGTTTGTCTTCATTGGAATGTGTTGCAGACTCATAATTGAGGAATTGTTGTATATTTTTAAATAAAAGGAAATTTACAGGACAAAGTATTGGTGTTATGGTATGTTCAATCTGTCTATAACAGGGGCCTTCAATATTTTTCAGGCCAAGGACCCCCAAACTAATGGACAAATGGAGCTATTATATACTGTATATTGTACAAAATTGTGTTTTATATCAAACTGGGTCTGATGTCATGTACATGTATAAACATATTTGTTGTTGCACATATAAGCTATTCAAATAATACACAGGTTCTTATATTCATGTTTTTATTTTAAACCTGTGCAGGTACAGTGAGGAGGGGGTCGTACCACTGTCATTTATAAATATACCTAGTCAACTAATACCAACGTCAGTATCAACATTGTCAATTACATGATAATCATACATACAAGCTATTCAAATTGATGTTATTATGTTCAACAAAAGTGTGGAAACAGAAGTGAATGATGGTCTATTAGTGCCACTGTCATGAATAATCACATCTGTTATCTTAAATACAGGGTGTTTCAAAAAGATGGACTCAGTTTTAATCTGGCATATCTCTTGATAGTAACATGGGACAATAACACAATGCTTTATATGCACTACCACCTGCTGCACGAGCAGCATCAAGACGATAGTTGAATTTGTTCCAAACGGCCATCAGAGTGTCTTCATCCACGCCAGTCACCGCTGCTGTGAGTCTGTTTTTGAGCTCATCCACATTAGTAGCTAATGGTGGAACAAAAATGCAGTCTTTGACGAATCCTGACAAAAAAAAGTCCCAGTGCGTAATGTCTGGGGATCTTGGAAGCCAAGAGTGTAGTACCAAGTCATTGGGTCCAGTGCAACCAACCAGGAGAGGCACCTAGTAGTAGTTTTTAAAAATTCTATGCCCCGTACTTTCATGTGGTAAGCGTTTCATTCACGGGTGGTTCGTGGATGCAGAGATATGGTGATTTAAAATTGGATCCATCTTTTTGAAATACCCTCTACAATACTGATCTAATAAAATCATGGACACATTCATGTTTTTTTAAACATACATGTGGTGAGATAGTGAATCCTTAAGCCAGTGGTGCCCAACCTTTTCTGGCTTGTTGTTAGCTTACCTGACTTTAGTAACTAACCTCCAGACTCAACTGTCAGCTCATCATCTGCTCATGGACCAGAGCGAACGTGCAGCACTGATGGTTGACAAGCATGTTCACAGAAGTAAGTTTGTTACCACACTGGTATTTTTAGTCTGACATGCAACAAGGCCTCACCACTGTAACTCCATAACGTGCCATAACACCGGGTGAAAACACCGGACACATGTAGCACACACCTGGACCACACTTTACCGCCCAACCGGCAACCGGTGGTTCAATACAGACACTTTAGAACAGAGTTTGAGGAGTCAGGAATTAGACGCATCCCTAAAGTCGCACTGCACTCTGGTTTAACTTCACAGACACTTTGAGTGTTGCATTCACGGTCTGTAGGAATTTCTGATGACTTGAGTTGTGTGTTTTTTTTTTTTTCATGAGGTTTCTTGGCTTTAGACATACAGCTATAGCTTTTTTTCTGAATGGCATGTATATCAGCCTCAGTCTGTAGTGTTGATGTAAATTTTTGGAAAAACATCTGGGGGGTATTTTTAAAAAGAATAAATAAATAAAAACTGTACAATCAACCAAAAACGACACCCTTGTAGGACCTCCGTGGACCCCCTGGAGGTCACGGACCCCCTGTTGAAAACCTCTGGTCTCTAATGATGTACAAAGCTAGGTACCGGTAAGTACATGACTTTTGTCATTTGCATTCTTCTGCTTGGCTGAACATTTTTGGAATTAGATAAGTCTGCAACTAAACAGACAAAAAGCCATTCTTATTTCAAAATCTGTTAGCCTTTCCCTTTTCTGTTTTCATTTGATGCTTTTCTTGTCTTCGGTTTCAGTGAAGTGAATATCTATAGGTTAAACTCTTAATATGATACAACTGAATTGAAACTTGCACAATGGGACATTTGTCGCTTCTCTGTGAGCAATTATTTTCAGTTTTAATTGAGCATCTCTGAATTATCTGGGCAAATGAAGAAAATAAGAAACAATATGAATTAAATAATTAACAAAATTTAAAATCAATGATTGAGAAGGCAGAAAATGAACCAAATGACTTCAAAAATAAACAAAAATATTCAATATGATGAGAATTTTTTTTGGATAAATGAACAAATCTGCAATTAATTTCAAAGCAGGATTTCCTAGAGACCAATAAGTTACATGTCATTGGAAAAAAGGAAACACTAAATCAACAACATCCAAAGTGAATAAAATAATAGGTAAAAGGAGCAATACAATCAAAAACTTCAACTGAACAGAAAAAAAGGGGTAAAACTATCCCTCCAAATTTAA
This sequence comes from Pseudamia nigra, assembly GCA_029823295.1. Classification (NCBI taxonomy): domain Eukaryota; kingdom Metazoa; phylum Chordata; class Actinopteri; order Kurtiformes; family Apogonidae; genus Pseudamia; species Pseudamia nigra. The sequence continues at coordinate 5,300 of JAQQAE010003975.1, read as the reverse complement.
GTAACCAGGACAATGAACAAAGTAAATGACAAATTGAACTAAAAATAAACAGAAATCCATAAGATAATTTAGGCAATGGACAAAATAAGCAACAAATAAATTAAATAATTTTCAAAATAGCCAAAAAAGACAACTAGAATTCACCCAAGTGAGATGCTGACCCACCCTGGATGTTTGCTTAGACCCTGCACACATGTAACATGACCCAACAATGTGACAGAGGACTCAGACACCTTTCAAACCAAAAAAAGGTTGTGAAAATTCAACAAACGAATGCTAAGATACAACTTAAGGCAAGTTTGACCCTGGCCCTGTGACTTTGACCTTTGAGTTTTTGACACCCAAATTGATGGGTGACCAGGGTAGGTCAAGGTCAATGTTATTGTCAAGTATGGTCACCCCATACTCTATTTCTGATAGAGTTATAGGGTGAATGCAACTTTGATCTTGGCACTGTGACCTTGACCTTTTGACCCCAAATTAATGATGTCCACAGTGGGTCAAGGTCAATGTTACTATCAAGTTTGGTCACCCCAGCTCGACTCCTGATTGAGCTATAGGGTAAACACATGAACCGCACTACCCATGTGGGTAAAAATTAACAGAATAACCCAGGGAATAAACTAAAATATTCAAAATCAATGATGAATAAACAAAAATGAACACAACACAACTGACATTATTTATTTTATTTTGTTTTATTTTACTGTGGTTTATTTTGTTTTATTTGTATTTAGTTTTGTTATTTTATTTTATTTCATTTTGTTTTAATTTCTGTATCTTACATCATGTTTCAATTTGTTCAGTTTTATTGTATTTTTTAATTGCAGTTTATTTCAATTGATGATATTTCATTTTTTAAATTTTATTTTGTTTTATTATTTTGTTTTGACTCCATGCCACCTCATAACTCAGTTGTTGTTCAACCAAAGTGTCGTCTGATGAGAAGCGGTTGAATACAACACATTGCTATAAAATGACAAACCAAAGAAAAGTCAAACCAACACACTTTATTTACACTTTAATAGACACGTACAGATAAAAGGCCACGATCTGTAGGATTTGTAAGATACTACCAGAATATGTAAAAAAAAAAAAAACAAGGAAATTCACCCTGAAACAAATGAATACACACAGTTAGGATGAAGCATCGTTACATTTTGGTGACTTTCGGAATCTCCTCCACATCACAGAGGTGGGACCTGAGGGGGATGAGGAGGAGGGTGAGGAAGAGGAGGAGGTGTGGATTGCTGGTCATTAGCTGTAGCCCGGGATTAGCCTGAGCGGAGCAGCTAGCCGCGGCTCGGATGAGGCTAATTAGATCTGTCTATCTGAACACATCCATCTTCTGCTCATCCACCCCACCCCCTCCACAAATAAATGGCTCTTTATTACTCTATCATTCAGGTTATTGCCTATGAAATAATGAGACACTCCTGGTCAGGGCCAGTATAATTGATTTTTTTTATTCTGGTGTGTGTGTGTGTGTGTGTGTGTGTGTGTGTGAGTGCTGAAGGTATTATTATTATGATTATCCAGCCAAGGATTAGATGCCTGCTGAGGAGATTAGCCGGTAGAGGCGATAGAAGCAGAAACAAAAGCAAAACAAAAATCACCAGTACACGACACCTCATATGTATCTCATTTATTTACTTGTTTAAGCCATCTGAGGAGAAATATGTAAGATTTGTGTCTCTAAATAACAGAGATGACAGAAATTATAGACTTTTTATTTTCATTTTTGTTCATTTTCTCAGTGATCTTGGTCCTTGTGTTTATTATCTAGTTCATTTTTATTAATTTCCATGACATTCTTGTGTATATTCAGTATTATGTTGTGCATCTTTTGTTTATTTCTGTTTATTTTCTTCAATTTATTCATCTTCTTCACATTTTTGGATATTTTTTGCTTTTTTGTTCATTTATTAATATTTCCTTAACATTTCCGTAACATTTTTGTTTTGTTGCTGTGTTATGACATTATTTTCTCATAACACAATTTGTCAATTTTTATTTATTTCCTTGACATTTTTGTCAATTTTCCAAATTATAAAATACATCTCTGTTAATTTCTTTTTATTTTGTGCATTTTCTCAATGATTTTGGCCCTTGTGTGTATTATTTTATTAATTTTCTTTGACATTTTTGTATATTTTCTGTTTATTTAAAAAATCTTTTATCCATTTCCTTAGCATTTTTTGTTCATTTTCATTCATTTTTTCAACATTTTTGAATATTTTTATTTTTTTATTTTTTATTTATTTTTTTCATTTTTATTCAATTCCTTGACAATTTTGTATATTTTTTTATGTTTATGTTATGAAGTGCATCTTTGCTTTTTGCTGTTCACTTTTTCAGTGATTTTGTTCATTGTCTTCCTTGTGTTCAATATTTTGTTCATTTTTATTCATTTCTTTGACATTGTTGTGTATTTTCTGCATTATGTTGTGCATCTTCTGTTATTTGTGTTGATTTTGATAATTTTTTATTTATTTTTGTAACATTTTTGTTTAGTTGCTGTATTATTTTTATTTATTTTGTTCATTTTCTCTAATTTTTGTCTTTGTGCTTATCATTTTGTTAATTTCTATTCATTTTCTTTGACATTGTTATAGCATAGTATTTTTTGTTATATTGCATGTCTTTTGTTTATTACTGTTTATTTCCTCAATTTTTTCAGTGATATTCATGTTTTTGTTTATTATTTTGTTCATCTTTATTCATTTTCTTTGACCTTTGTGTTTTTTCTTTTTATTTTGTTGATTTTCTCAGTGATCTCATTCCGTGTATATTTGTTTGTTTTTCCTTTTATCCATTTCCATTGACAATTTTGTTTATTTCTAAAATGTTCTTGCTTTTTGTTGCTTGTTTGGTTCATTTTTAATTTTCCATTTTTCCTGTTCTTTGTTGCGTTGTTCATTTCTTTCACGTTTTTGTTCATTTCTTGGATTGTTTGTGTTTTTAATGCTCTTGCACTTTGTTGCTTCTTTCATTCCTTTTTATTCATTTGTTTCCTTCTTTTCATTGTTTTTATCACATTGTTTTATTTGTCTTTGGGTCATTTTTGTTCATTTCATTGATCGATGAATACAGTTTGGTCCATTTTTTGTTAATTTTTGGATTGTTTTATTCATTTTCTTGCATTTTGTTCTTTACTTTGACTTGGTTTACTTCACACCTTCTTGTTTGTTCTGTTATTATCTGAATTACATTATTAATTTTTGTCATTTTGCTGCCTATTTATCTAATTGTTATCAATTTCCTTAACTAATTTATATACTTTTTGATCTTTTTTTTTTACTTTGTTTCTTTTTTGTTCCCTTTTGTTTTTATGTCATTTTTTTTGTTAATTTCTTTGTACACTTTTTTGTTTATGCTTGTATTGATTGCATTAATTTCCTTGCTTGCTATTCAATAGTTTGTTCATGTGATGGACGGACGGACAGACAGACAGACAGACAGACACTTTATTGATCCCAGAGGGAAATTCACACATGATGGTTCACTTTGTTCAGTTTGCAGCTTAATTCATTTATTTTATTTATTATTTAGTTCATTTCTGTGCAACCCACTTCTCTTTTCCGGTTGTGTACTTCTCTGAATTTCCTTGATTGCTTTCTTTACTTTTCTGTTTGTTTTTTTTTTTTACCTATTTAGTTCATTTTTATTTATTGCCTTGATTTATTTGTAAACTTTTTGTTCATTTTGTGGATTGTTTATTAGTTTTCTGGCATTTTGTCCATTAGATTGTCCATGTGGCGGTTTACTTAGTTTTTTGTTTCTGTTTGTTCAGTTATGCTGCTGAGTCCACTCATTTTCTTTATTATTTTTGTTTATTTCTGTGTATTTCGTAGATCTTCTGAATGTCTGTTAATTTTTGCTTATATTTCTCCATTTCCCTCATTCATTTGTTTACTTTTCTGTTAATTTTTGATAATTTTTTAGTTTTTTTGTCTTTGCTCCCACCATAAACATATGAAAAAAGACACAAATTGATGAAACCGGTAAATAAAAAGCTTGTTGCTTAAAACTTTTGTACGCATGTCATGTTGATTTACCCCTGTAGAAACTCAGCAAAGAATGGAACGGGTTGCCTTTGGTGGAAACAGAAACTTCTGAAATATTACCACCCCTCCATTGATTCACACTCACACAGATCACAGCTGATACACGAGGGCTGAGGAGGAAGGAGGGGCCCGAGTATAAATGTTTCATTCCTCCTGAATGGCAGGTTAAGTGAGGATACGATAATACCGCCGACAGTAATGGCAACTTTAATTTCCTTTTCCTATTGTGGAGATTTATGTGGAGAAATTAAATTCCAGCAGCTCGCAGGCCTCAATAATCATTATACAGTGCAGAGAGTGAAAGAAAAGGGAAACTGTTTTCATGGTCACAATATATAAAAGAAGCAGGTTAAGCACCAGGGGAAAGAGAAGGTAATCTGTCAGGGCTTAATAAACACAAAAGACATTATACAGATGTTCAGAAAAGTCTCAGCGCGGCGAGTAATATTGGTTCATAAAGGAGCTGAGCGCGATCATGAGCTCAAACAACGGCGTGTGAAACCTGCTGCCAGCGTCCGCCCTGTTGACTCCGACTGAAAAATGCACTAATGACCGCGTGGCACTCTTCACCTTGAGGAGAGTTTAAAATGAACTTCTGGAGCATCGTGCCATCGTCGGCATTTTATGTTACTATGAAGGATGTCATTGAAGTGAGTAGGAGAAGGGCAGCAAGCCTTCAACCGTTAGAGCGCATGAGGGGCCTGCATGGCCAGTGGCGATCCTAGGGTCTGTCGGGGCCCTAGGCAAAAATTCACAGGGGCCCCCGAGAGTCACTAGAGTACCTCATTGTCAAGTTGTGAATATGTTTCTTGGACAAATTTTTCCCAATCCATCACATCCCACTACTTCTTTATGACATTATTTACATTTCATTTCATCTGACAAAGTCATTCAACAGAAATCTAGACCGTGTAAAAAGACATTTCTGGACAGAAGTAAATTTAAATAAGTGTCTAGAGTCACAAAACCGTCTATATATCACATGACATATGACACATGTTGTAGCTGGCAACATGTTAACACTAATTTTTTGATCATTTGTTTAGTGTTTGTTGATTTTTGCTCATTTTTGTTCATCTTGGAGTTATTCGGTTCACTTTTTGATTAGTTTTTAAGTTATTTTGTTCATTTTTGTAATTTTTGGTTTATGCATGGACGACACGGTGGTGCAGTGGGTAGCACTCATGCCTCACAGCTAGAAGGTCCTGGGTTCAATCCCAACACCGGGTGGTG
>JAQQAE010003974.1:0-19391 GCA_029823295.1 Pseudamia nigra | reverse complement strand
CTTGATCTAGATTTTCAGTATGAATACAGACCATGAAAGCGGGGCCTCCGTGGGAGGTTTCTGTCCTCCCTGAGCTCGCCTTAGCACACCTGCGTTACCGTTTGACATGTGTACCGTCCCAGTCAAACTCCCCACCTGCCACTGTCCCCGGAGCGGGTTGCGGGCAGCTGGGCGGCACCCGCAGCCCTGAACATGTGCAGTAGAAAATGAATGGATTAAAATTATTGCTAGCAGGGAGCATTTGAAGACAGGTGGGAGACCCACAGTCACACTGTAGACAGATGACCTAGGAGACTTGTTGACTGCCATGATTGAAAGCCAATAATCTTTAGACGGTATTCGAGATGATGACTATCTGGAGAGTTTAGGCAGAGAAAAACTCCAAGACTCATTTGGTTTTGGGCTCAATTTAATTTTTGACCTCAACTTTTAAACTCGTAGGTCTAATACTGAAAAAGATAACCTGGATTGAGGTGGAGCAGAGTCCAGAAAATCAGCTCACTGCAAATGTAGCAGCAGTGAGTAGCTCCAGCCCAGGCAGCAGGACAAGAAGAAGAAGATTGATCATATATGACAAACTACAATTCCATGAGTGTAAATTACAATATTTAAAATAAGAATCTGAACTCAGGATGAAAACACTTCACAATGACTTGTTCATCAAAGACACAGAGATAAACATAAAGATGCACTGGAAGCAATGTGTCAGTGGTTTTTGCAACAATGCCTCACTTAACCTTGTGCCTTTATGAAATAAAAACTTTTGTTAAAATGCAGTAACAATTCAACTAAAATGTATTAGAGCAACAAACCATAATTTATAATCAAAATAAAATACATTATGCATACAACGTGAAATGGAATGCATAAAGCAAAAGAGCATTGATGCAGTCACTTGTGTATCATTCACAACAAATTTTTAGGAACATTTTTGTTGTAAATGTGTCCAGTTATGTCACTGGTGACCTCTGTCATGTACAGTAGGTCACTTCAGTTGGTGGGTCTTGCAAAACAAAGTGGGATAAATTCTTATCTTATCATACCTTTTCTTTGTGGTGTTAGTTTTTCTTTCAGTCCATTTACATGCACGTGAAAACTCTGGAATTATCAGTTCATGAAGAGACAATGTAAACAGCATAATCTGATATGCGTTACCCGATAACAGCATTTATCTGATTATGAGAAATTGGATTAACACATCTGGATTTCTCCCCAATAATCCGATTTCTTCATGGATGCATACCCATTAATCTAATTTATGTCATTCTTTTACATCTGCACATGTGTAGAAAAAAAAAATCTTAGAAAATGGAGGTGACGGATTCACAATGTGAGCAAAGAAAAAGACAATAAACAAAGCGTGCAGCAAAGGAAAGTCAAAAAAGACACTTCTGGAGCGAAGAAAAGACAAGTTTCATGTTAAATAAAATGAAAACCCTCAGCATCTTCCATCTCCTCGACAGGAAGAAATACTGAATGCTTGGAAATAACACGAAGCTCGAGTCTAATGTCACAACGTATGTACGTGCAACAAAAGAAATCAAATAACAGACTGAAACATGTAAAACAGGGTTTTCAAATATCACATTTCTGCAGTGCATGTAAGCGTGTCATATCCGAAAATTACAATAATCTGATTACTTCTAGTTATCACATTTCCGTGGTCAATGAAACGGGCTCAATGATATGGTCTGGGTAATCCATTTTCACCATGCACCATGAGGAAAACAGCCTTTAAACTTAAATTAAATTAAACCTGCCTCTGGCCATTTGCATGATTAATTATATTTAAAATTTTTAACACGATTAATGTGTTAATGCAATTAAAGCACAACAACTCATATATCAAGGAAAAAGTGATGAAATCTTATGTTACATTTTACCACCTCGCTGCCAACTTCTTTCGTATTCACTGCTTCAAAATCTATTTAAATGTAAAAGTATAAGTTTTTACACATTTTGAAACAAATTACATTAGTTACTGATGAAAACAATGAACCAAATGTAAAACAGCAAAAACATCTCAGCAGAACATTACAGAGGTTCTGTTAAGATCTCCAAAGCAGCTGTAATTTCCTTTAGTTACACAAGTTTAAATTAGAAAAAAAATTACATTTTTAATGAAAAATAAGTAATAACAATGATCGTTCATTTGTCTTCTTTAAATATATTTTTATTTTTTGAACACAAGGTGACAGTCCTTATAGGTGAAAGATGCCAAATGCATTGAAATGTTTGTCATCTTGCCTTATCTGGTTTTCAAATTAATAATGACCATAAATGCATAAAACTGAATAAAATGTATGCTAGAATCAGTATGGGGCTAAAACTTGCAAATATCCACCTTTGGTTAGATATATTTTCTGCCTCACTTCATTTTAGAGAAATGAAGTGTCTCTATGTGCATTCTGGTGCTATTGTAATTGAGAAATGCATGCCAATATAATCTGTGACAACAACAAAACTAAGGATCCAGAAACAATAACACAAATGCAATCACACAAGACTGATACCACAACATAAATAACTCTTGTATGTGTGTTTGACAGGACGAAGCAATGATTAAGGCAGGATTAACAACAACAATGTTAATAATAATAATAATAATAATAACAATAATAATAATAATAATAATAACAATACATGAAAATAACAAAATTAGCCATCAACATCCCTCTCACCATTATCATCATCATCAGTGATTTTTCAGCATCTTTTCTTGTTACAAGAAGCACCAACATCCCCTAACATAAAAGGTGACAGGCTGCAGATTCTATAGTGATTGATCATCATGGCAAATTTCAACTAAATCAGTTCAGACACTTTCAACTACTTTGTCTTTTCGTATTACAAGCAGTAGTACCACTATCAAAAAAACAGTAGTACCACTTGACAGGATGGAGATCTTTAACTGGTCATTAAACGTGGCAAGGTTCAAGAAAATTGGTTCTGACACTTTCAAATTATGTGTCATGTGACATAACATGTATGCGACAAATCTGGGGGTTTTCTAGAAGGCAATTACTATAATCATTTTATCATTCAGCTTCATTGCCAACTATAGTATATCACCTTGCTGTTGGAGCTGTTCGCTACTGATTTAGTGGATATAAACTGCACATGTATCACACCTTGGATGCTGAACTCCACAGTTCTTCAATGTAACAAAGAGCTATACATGGACAAGGTCATCTCAAAGTCTCCATTACATCTTGGCAAACATGATTATATAATTGTAAGCCAGTATCCAAATATTTCCTTGTACACTGGCAGATGATCAGTCACAGTGATCAAAGCACTAGATGTGTTTCTTTGTCTCTGCTGCTTCACTCCAGCCCCCACAGAGTCAGTTATTAGAATACAATATATTATTATATAATATATTACATATGCTGGTTCACTAACAATTCCCACGGTCCTTGTGCACTGGCAAAAACCCAAAGATAATACACTGGGAGAGAAAAAGTGATTATTTCTCTATTGCAGAAAATAAAAACAGGCAGTCTTAGTAAGATGAGGAGGGTGTGATTTTCTGTTATGAGGTGCGATTCTTGCCGCTTAAGCTGCCTGCTGCACCAAGCGCCAAGTGAAATGACACTGTATGCAGACAGACAGAAATGCAGACAACCTCTATTCCATTAAGGAATGTGTAAACGTTACAAACAAGACAACCAAACAACCTAATCCACAAGAAGAACAAACACTACTAATTACATTAGCCTAAGACAAAATGCACATATATTTGAGTGAGTTGTGACTTGAAGTGTGCGCTCATGTAATGAAAGCAATGATCAGTCATGGGACTAAAGCAGCTCCTGGAAGAAGACAAATGACCTTAGCTTGGAGAGAGACAATAAAAAGCTAATTTTCTCATGCTAACCAAGAATACGCACTCCTCCCCCTCTCGCTCCTCCATCCCTTCTGACTGAGCACTGAGCAGGTGGTGACGGTTATGATGTTGCTGTTATTCTTGTTCAGGTTTGAGCACATTAAGATTCCACCGTGCTCTGCCTCCCTCCCACTTCATGTTACTGCCATTTTTCCTCAAACCACCTTACCTCCCTCTTCACTCTCCCTCGTCTCTCATGTTGTGTTTTGTTTGTGAGCATTATGTGGGGAAAACTTCCAGACGAGCAAAAGCTCTAAGAGTACAAAGCCACCTGCATGGCGGCTGGAAGGTAAAACAGCTTGGCATGGGAGACGTGGGCAGGTGAGCCAGTGGTAGGCAGGCTGAGGGCTTGTTCAGTCAGTGGAAGATGGGGAAAATGTCTCATCCTGTTTGCCTGAGCCTCCACACAGGCTGCTGGGGCCTGTTAGCAAGAGAACTGCTGATGTGGCCAGCATCGATCCTGCACAGCACTGCAGCCTCTGGGACTGACAGCAGAGCAGACAGGCAAAAATAAAATCTATTAGTCTTTTCTATTTACATTTTTAATTTTATTTTCATTTACTCAGTAGAATAATGCTATTTTTGCTTATGAGCGCTTGGGTTTGACTGATATATTATTGATCATTAACCATGAATGAGACTGAATTTGAAAGTAATATACACAATGTTGGGCATGTTACTTTTAAAACGTAATTAGTCATAGATACTAGTTACTTCTCCCAAAAAATTACCTTGTTATTTAACAGAGTAACAGCATTAGAAAAGTAACTAATTACTAGGGAATTAAACTATTGCTTTACTGTTGATAACAGCAGCATGTTCTCAACAACATACATGTCTGTGTAGATCAGTCTGTGTGTTGATGAGGCGCTTCATGAGATTTGATTGCTTACAATAATGTGGAGAAATACTTTGTTCCTAGACATTATGTACTTTTCACATATTTATTCATATCGTTCATCTCAATGAGGGAAAAATGAATGTACATCTGGTTTAAAAACACTACTTTTGAATTCTCTGGGCTCGCCATTGCTGCACGTGTCTCTTTGGAGTTTACATGTGTGACTGTGGCTGCAACACCCATCCAACTCTGTTTCTGATTGGCTTACCATAAATTTTTGTTCTTCCTCATCATCATCACTTATGTGGTTGTCTCTCCTTCCCCCTCACAAAAGGAAAGAGAAAATACCTAGTGTCTCTTGTGTCAGGGAGCCTGGTCTGATGAAAACAGCTTCATTGAGCTTCACTGTAGTAATGCACAACGTTTTATTGTCAGTAACAGCATTGTAACAATGAAAACAGTAATTAGTTAGATTAGCCGTTACAGAAAAAAATGACACCGCTAGCAATGCCTTTTATTTTAATTACATCTTTTATTCCCATAACTGATATTATATGGATAAAATTATTGGGACTCCTGGTACATACAGGAACTTGCACATCTAAATTCATTGAAATTACAATTATATCTAAGGTTAATATTTTTGGTCATTTTCGACTTGATGATTATTGTAATAAGTAAAGTAAACAAAGCCAACTAGCAGAATGAGCAAAAATGAATAAAATAATCAAGACACTGACTAGAAATGAACAAAACAGGCAAAATGATCAGGTGAAGATGACTTAGCCCAGTTATGATGTTTGGTGTATTCAGAGAACCTAAGTCCTGCCCATTTCCTTCCTACTCCCTTCCAGGTGATGGGAATGAAATGCATTGTGGGTCAATGACATTAAACATGCAGTTTGTTGACCCCATTTGAATTACACCATTTGCCCATTTGCAACATAATTTCACAAGTCAAGAGACTCTCAAAGTTTGTGGCAAAAATAGCAAATTTTCTGTTAGTAACGAGTGAAACAGCTGCATGATACAGTATGTGTCACCAACGCAAACATGGCTTTTACCTCAACAAACTGACCCTTGTTCTTTGAGACAGAGCCTCTGCAGAAAGACAAAGTCATTGTGATGTCATGTGTGCAACGTCCTATGTAGTCTATATTTATAATCTTTATAATTGCGTATTGTCATAGTCTTTTATAGCAAACTGTAATGAGATTTTTCCAAAGTTAGTCCAAAGGAGTTTTTTTCATACAGTTCCAAAGAAGTGACCCTGGTTCATCTTCCCTTAGTAGCCAGAATATCTCAACTTCTTCCACCTTTCTTTTCGTGATTTTGACAATTTTTTAAATTATTTTGTTCATTTGTAATCATTTGGGGTATTTGGAAAGATTTTTTTGTAAGTGCGCCAATCAAATTACTTAGTGATATGTTGACATACACACACCCACACAAACATGAAGAGTAAAAATCTCCCACATATAATTTATTGTGATATGTTTAAACACAGTCCAATAATATTCCAACTCCAACTTTCACGTCAGGATGATCGAGAGGGATTAAGAGCACACGTCCTTGGTGAATAAATAAATGTTTGTCTTTTGTTCTCATTCTTCCAGGCTGTTTCTTGTGACAAGTTCCTAATCAGATAGTGTTGTGTGGGACAGAGCTTGAGATCACAGAGACTACATCAGAGCCAAAAACAAAAATTCTAAATAAATGAGTTTATTGGATTAAGAAATGATACTGAATATTGAATTAATGCTGTTTATTGGATCTGATAATCTCCTCTCTTGTACCATCTGGACTTCAGAGATGTAATTCCATTCCATTTGTTTGAAATGGACAAAAGATGATTGGCTGTATTGTAGATTCTGGCCATGAACATTCCATATTCGTGAGAAAACTCTGTGTTTGAACAGAAAACAGGATGGCCCCAGCAAGGCATTGTTTGTAAAAAGGTCTATATGACCTTTGTTACATGTCACTGTTACCTGTGCTCCTTTGCTGTCTCATATTCAATGTCAATTATCAAACAAATTTGCTCAAAAAATCTTCATCATCTTGCATTTGTGTGATAACATCATTTTTGTCTTTGGAGCATCTGTATCATTTCCATCTGCAATTATCATGGCTCTTGCTGTTTAAAAGCTCACCCATTATGATCCAAAATAATAATTATAGTTAAACGGAGCATAATTCTGAAATATTTATTTTATTTCATCCCCTCTGGTTCATGATTCCACTGTCTAAGCAGATTTTAGTATCAAACTATGAGCAGTTGGTGTCATGATGTCACAGAGGTGTTCCCCTATAATCAGGCGGGTTCCACCACTCTATTTTCTTGGGTGAATCCTGTTATTTCAACCATTCAAACAATACCCGTGCTCTGAGCCAGCACTTTCTGAATGACAGAGAACGAGAGGAAAAGAGGCGAGGGGGCTGGTTAAGTGCACTGAGTGAGCAGCAGTAATCACAACTCTGGTAAAAGCACTTCTTTGCGCTGTATAGCGTTCCTCAGAATGGGCCTGCTTTCTGTCTGACTCTCCCTCTCTCGCTCTCTCTTCCTCTATTTCTCTCCCTGTCTGATAATAGCTCTAGATTGAGTAATTGTGTGTTTGAGTGGAGCTACACTGCAGGGTGGAACCTGCAATCAGATACCGAGAACACGATTCTCTCTTGCGCTGTCTGTCTCTCCATTCATGCCTCAGCAGTCTGGTTTGTCCACACCTGGCCCTCCCTCCTGCCCTGTGGTTCCTGCCAGCAATCCTCCACCCTCCATCCTTTTATTTTTTTTAAACAAAGGCTACTCTACACAGTAAGTGAGGCCGGGGTCAATAACAGCTGTGTGCCGCGCTGTAATTGATGTCATCATTTCAATTTGAGCTGATTACAGTTGAGAGCTGCTTATCGTGTGACCTGGGGTGGAATAACACACTGTAGAGCCCAGTGAGCTGCCACGCCTGACCAAGCTTAACTGCTGGGCTGACTGACTGGATGGATGGATGGGTTGGCTCAGCCCACGGCTGCCTTCTCTATTGACTCCTAATGCGGAGGTAATGACTGAGCGTATTCCAGGGGCATGGCTGGCGCAAGTGTCCATATCGGTGGAATTTAGTGTAGTTCTGAGGCTATTACTGTGACTAGCCTGCCCCGCTGTCAACACACTCATGCATGATTAAGGCTCCACTAGCACACAACTGGGTGCATGAGGATGTATGTGTGTTTTTATAATATAAGTAACTTTACAATCTTTTCACTTTTAGGTATAAGGCAGCTATGATGTATAGTAGTATTTTGCTGGGCTGCATGACTGGGCCTTATGTACAGTATGCTTGGAACCATCCCGTTCTCACTGCTTTGCCTGCAAATACAACACGTATTTTACTTTCAAACTGCATGCAACACAAATGCCTGTTTGTTTTTGCATGTGATTAATATGCTGCACAAAACATTTCAAATCATGGTGGTTTAGTGGGATAGACATTTAGAAGGAGGATGGTGTAGTTACGGCATTCAACAAAACTCTCAACTTTCACCCAGACCAGGGCTCATGTGCCGCCTTACACTTGGGTCCCCCTTAGTATATTCAGACCCTATTTGGCATCACTAACCAAGTAGTTTGATGCCTAGAGTTAATGACACCATCTGAAGTGGGTATTCTAACAACTCTATAGAATTTACTGCCAATTTTTGGCTATATAAGAAAAATGTGTCCAGTATGGAAAATGAAACAAATTGCATGTTACTGTATGTCTTAGGACTGAGCTCAACTGTTAGAGTTTTATTCATCTATTATCTGTATTTTTTAGTTTTGCTCCATTACCATGCATTATTGTTTGTTTTGTGATAGATGTCAAAACACATGTGTTATGTATGTGGTATTTTTAGATTCAATTAGTTATAGCTAACGGTCCTATAAGGTTGTATTATTTGTAAATGTAGCAACGTTTATGTGTATTGTCACTTGTCAAATATACATAAAAAAATCAAGAAACAAATTAAAACCAGTTCACGGGATAGGCATTTGCAAGGAATATGCTATCTCCGAGCCATAAAAAAATAAAACTATTGTCAAATGAAGATTTCTCCTTGCAGCTGATGTCTACATCTTCTCACTGGAAGCACTAAAACAACACTGCAGCTTTCCAGCATTCCTGCTGTGCACTAATAACATACATGAACATACCGAAGCACAGATCCACACATAAATATGGTACATGAGATTATACAAGGGGCAACACCTGCACAGGAAACACAGACTTATTATCTGCCAAGCAAATGACGCTGTACTACATAAACAGCAGGTGTAAAACATGTTCAAGTCAGTCACATCTACATTCAATTCTTGGATCTCACTTTTTTCTGTGCAGACAGCGGGCACTACCCTTAGCCCTCAACACCACTTGTTTGATCATCGCTTGGGAGCAGAGCTGCTGCTAAAAACAGACAAAGACTGCTCACTAAAGAAACACTGTCTCTTTCTGTCTCTTTCTTTTTTTGCCAGAGCTCTAAATCTGTGGGTGTTGGGGAGCAAAAAGCTGTCTGCCACATTCTTTTTCTTTCTCCTTCTCTGTCATTTTCCTGACTCTTTTAATACCATCATTAGGAGAGCGCTCCTGGTTGCTGTTACCGCTGCTGGCCAAGAAACATGAGACAGAGAGAGCAAGAAAAAGAGTGAGAGAAAGAGCAAGAGGTGGAGACAATCAGAGAAATGTGTGCATAGGTTTTTGTCATGCAGCAAGGTGAGGATGGCGAAGGGAAAGTTTGGTTTTTGCTGCAGTGCTTCCTACCATATATTTGAGCATCTGGCCATATTTTAGAGGCTGTCATATGTATTGCCCAGGTATTTCACTTGTAACCATGTGTTTTTAAAGGCGTATAGGCTACTATACATGTGCACTAAAGCGGTGAAAGCACATGGGCTGTGATCCAGGTGTGCATCCACCTGGATTTTTGATGTAAACCCCAAGATGACAGAAAACACTGTTTATATCCTCCTAACTCAAACTAGGACCACCTCCCATCCAGCTGGTTCTCATTCGAGGCCTGCTTGTCTGAATATCAGCTCCGCAGACCTGTGTGACACTCTGTTCCCACGGTAACCTGAAGCTGCCCTGCCATTTGTCTGAGGCCACTGATTATTTCAGGAGCTGTGGCCCATCTGGAAAACAGGAAGTCTCCCAGTGGAGATATGAGGATGTGAAGCAATTCAATGAGAGTGTGAAGTGTGTTACTGTGCCTGCTGCACATGTATAGCAATTATTTTAATTATGAATATTAATCAAGGTAATGTATTTCTCTCATAGACAATAAAAATAAATCCTCTGCTTCTTAACAATAACATTACAAGTGGATTAACACACACCTTCTCAGGCAGTGTTTTTTTTTTTTTTTTTCAACATTATCATCAACATCTCAGAACATGTTTTACTTTCTACATTGTCCAAGATGGCCACATTTAGGTTTGATCACAGTTTTGCACACTTATTGAATTCTCTCGTAGATGAGTTCATTTGTGCCATAATAGTCCTATTAGTGCTGCTACAAATACTGTACATGTCAATATTATGGTAAGAAACAATTAAGTAGAGAAAAAAGACAGTAACACGTTAATTTAACAAATGAAGGCCACTAAATCAAAAAATGGATGATGAAAATCAAAGATACATGTGGCTGTATTGAACAAACTAAAATATAAAACATGTTCTGGGTTATTTGACACGTTTTTGTTTGCTACATAATTCCATACATGTTCTTTCACAGCTCCAATGTCTTACTTAATAATGTATAATGTTCAAAATAATAAAATAAAGAAAAACACAAAGAGAAAGTATGTCTGTAATTTGACTGGTACATAGTGTATGTAACATTTAAGGCCAGTTATTGCATGGTTTTAAAAATGATTTTACTCCTCTGCCGTCCATCTATTGTTTATTGTCACTTTAAATTTTCTGTGGATGTTCATCCCCGTCTTCTGCTCAGATGGACTGATTCCTCTCATTATTATATAATAATAATCACTGTGAATCAATGTCTGTTTCTCTTTCAAACAAAATCATTAGCATTTTTATAATACCTTACATATAAAAATAGTGTTGATTTCCACAATTAAAATGAATCAACGTCAAGGTCAAATGAGCTTAGAATGAAGACAATGTGACACTGTGCAACTGGCTAGTACTGTGCAGGTGTATAAATACAAAACACCAGTATTTCTGTAACTTCTGACCTCCCATCACTATGTCTATGCATTTTGTCAAGAAAGGAAATAGAAGAAGCTCTGAACAATCCACATCAAGCCCCAAAAGACAGACACTCTCAAATGCACCTGACCTCACACCTACATGCCCCCCCCCCAAAAAAAAAAATCAGGCCAATGCCACTAACAGCCTCCACATCTCTGAAACAGCTCTATAGGAGCGAAAGAAAGAGTCCTTAATTCACACTGGGTGCAGTGTCTAAAGCATTGCAATGTTTACATGTAATGTTTACATCTGTGACAAAATCCAAAATCCTTTGAGACAAAAATCCTGTATCAGAAAAACAAAACATAAAATCTACAAAAAGTACAAATATTCATGGTATTCAACAACGATCTTCAATCTTCAATCCAAATGCCTCATATAACAAACATATGCAACAAAGCATCACCATCAGAGCAAAAACCTTTTAAAAGTGACTATATGTAACACACCATATTGCATGCAATTATAACCTCACATGATACTACACTAAAAATGCTTATTCAAGCATTTTAATTATGCATAATCTGACTATTTAACATACACACAAACAGCCGTTCATGTGGACATACAGTATATGGAAGCACTTTACGCAGCAACATCCCTATAATAAACAAGAAGCCCCAAGGAGAGTGAATTTGATTTGTCAAGAGGTCCAATTTCCAGCAAATCACACACAAACACACAAAGACATGTGGTCACAGCTGCAGTTTAATGTCATGCTCCCTAACAAGGACTAAAAGCACATACAACACCCATCACTTCTCTTTGGACGGAGCTGTGTGCTGCCTCCTTTCCAGCAGCCGGAGAACTAACCAGCTGATCACGGCCTCAGTTTACAGAAATCCAATTCCCTCCAAAGGTCATTTGTCCATTCAGAAAGATTTTCCTGTTTTCTTGTGCTCTCTCTCTCTCTCTCTCTTTGTCTCTCTCCCTCCCTCTTCCTCTATTTATGCTGGTCATTTGTTACTTCTTGAAATCTACACCCCTTGCCCTCTTCATTTTCCCTCCTCTGCCTCTTTATTATGTTATTGTATTTTGGTTTGAACCCTCTGTGGCCCTTTCTTGGCGTTTCCCTTTCTCACCTCATCACACAGTCTGGATCACAGCCAGCTGGAGGTTCTTGGCTGTGAATGGCAACATGGGGCAGAAAGGTTCTAGCCAGGTGTCTGGGTCACAGAGGAAGTAGGCACAGCAGGGCAGAGCTGGGATACGTGGCTCTGCTGCGTTTACAAAGGCAAAGCTTTCACAGGCAGAGCTCGGGGAGCTCGACCGTATTGTTTGGCCTGATAGTGTTGTAAGAATTGATTAGTAATGACATGCACTGTTCATGGGCGGAGAGAAAC
Source organism: Pseudamia nigra (assembly GCA_029823295.1). Taxonomy (NCBI): domain Eukaryota; kingdom Metazoa; phylum Chordata; class Actinopteri; order Kurtiformes; family Apogonidae; genus Pseudamia; species Pseudamia nigra. The sequence goes on along the minus strand of JAQQAE010003974.1, from coordinate 7,073 downwards.
AAATTAAATGAGTGGAGAGCAGCAATTTGTTCATTGAAAAAAGTTGTATCTTTCTGTTGTAACTAATTTGAACACAACAGATTATCAGTTGATACATTTTTATGCTGAACAATAAGAATAGCTGCAAATAACAATGTCACTTGGTTAAGTTTTATTGATACAATTGTATATTTTCCCTCCTAATGTGACTCTAGTTTAAGAGGAATAAAATAAATTGTCTCAGTTTTGTACTTAGAGCAGCAGCAAGTAATTGATTATTAATTCATTAATTTTCTATCAGGGAGAACCCAGCTGGATGAGTCGGTTTATTGCAGGGTTGACATAAATAACAATCTTCTCAGAGAGACACTGACCAATTAAGCAGAGTACCTGGAGAGAACATGGAGAACATGCAAACTCCACACAGAGGCCCTGCCAGCCAACACTGGGTTCAGGTCCAGGCCTTCTTGCTGTGAGGCACTGGTGCGAACCACTGCACCGTCGTGTCACCCTTAATTAATAATCGATTGTTACATTACTTGAGAACCATTCTGATAATCCATAATCAGTTTGACCAGTTTTAGTTAGGAAAAAGTCTTTCAGTTTAAAAAAATTGTAGGTTCTTAAATGTGAATATTCCCTGGTTTCTCTACTCCTTTATGACCGAAACTCAGCGTCTTTAGTACAACATTTCGTAGGCCACAAAAATTTATAATAATTATCAAAAGATTAACCGACAATGAAAATAATCACTAGTGCCTGCTCTATTCTTCTGCTCAGCCTAGGCTTTAGTTGATAGAGTTATACTTTAGTAAGATCTGGGCCCTTGCTCTTTTTCATTGCACCAAGAGACTGACACACAACAAAAAAATTACAATATTTGTACTAAAGCTTACACCCACTTGATTTGTGCATTAATCAAAGAGATAAAATATCAAACTGTCTTCGCAGCTCTCAAAAATGCATTCAGATAACAAGGTTTTCTCGTATGTTTCACATTGTAGTCAAGGCACAAAACATCGCTTTGGTGCCATTTCAGGCAGTAATTATTATATCCATCAAAAACTGTTTTAATACTCTATGTCAAAATATTTTGATCTGCCATCTTATAAACGTGTCATTCCTGGCAGTGCAGCCTCCTGCTTAACAAACCAGTGGCCACTGATTATGGGTAATCCTATCTGAGTAACACAAACCTTTGGAAGAAATGACCAGTAGCCTTGGAACGACATGCGAGGAGCAGCAGTGAGATGCTGCTGGCTGGTGTCAGACTAAGTGGGCATGTCAGCCCTGTGCTGTCCTGGCTCCCTGCCTGCACTCTCAGCTGCTCTCACAGTCCCCAGTGTCCTCAACCCTAAACTGATCCAGTTGCTGCTACTCAGCTCCAGTGGTGGGCTGATCTGGCTGACTAATGAACACGTTTTCCAATAAGGGAACTCCTCCCCTGAATCTCATCATTCCCTTTTCACATTTGTCCATTTCAACTGCTTTGTAGGTGAGTTTTTTACTGGTTTGTGGCTCATACTTCTTGCTTGTCCCTTCCTTTTTTTCCCTCCAGCATCTTTTTTGCATCCTCCCATTTCAGTGGTGCCTGTGCCGTTTCTTCACACTGTCTATCTCACTTCTCTTGCTTGCTGACAGCCATTCACCAACTGTTTGCCATCTCTTTTCATTTTCCTCTATTCATCATCAGCTCTATTAAAAGCCTTTACAATTCAAGCTCTCTGAACAACTGTTGTGCAACCAAAATATTTTATGGTGGCAGTTTCAGTACAAAATGCTGGTGTAATGTCAGCGATTCATCTGTACCTATGTGTAGGGAGCAAACTAAATGTGAATCTTGAATTCTGAGGTTTGTTATTTATTATGCCTTTCCCTTTAGCACATGAGTAACTAAAAGTGGTAGAGGACAGAGGGATGAAAACATGACTCAGGTATTTATCATGGCAGGTCTGGTGTTACATCCAGTGTAGAGGACAAAAAGGCAGAGCAGCAGTGTAAAGTTTGACCCCATGACCACCGCTGAGCTACATGGCCAACCAGGGTGACTCACTAGAGACATCAACAGAGTGAAGGGGCAAAACTCTTTTAGCCATGCTATTATTTCTGTTTTACTTATAGATTCACAAAGTGTGCCTCTTGTATTCCATCGTGTCTTTGTGAACACTCAAACAGTCATGTAACAGAGGGTGGACACTCACCAGGCCGTCACAGTTGCTGATAGCCACAGTCGCCCCTGGTGCATCCGTGATGTCTCCCACATACAAGCATTCATCATGCAGTGGTTCTGAGTGCCGGATGCTGTCACTGTCATCCTGCCACTCCATCTTGGCTCCAGGGGCCACTAGCCTGGCATTCTGGCGCAGGCGCAGGTGGAACTCCCGGCCGAAGACGGTGACATTGTAGTAAAGCCTTTCCCGATGTGCCACAGGCTCCTGGTCTTCCTTGAGTCCTCTCACTTCTTCCCACTCATCATTGCCTACTTGTACCTCCCTCCTCCAGCGCCTACGGGGCTGCCCTCCTGCCATGTGGCCAGCTGAGACAGCATGTGACAGGAAGCGACCCTCTGCGTCCACACTGATCGGCCTCACCAGTCCATATTCCCCCAAGACATGCTGTAGGGAGTCTGGGAACAGGACAGTTGGGGAGAGGGAGGAGGTGAAAGATGAAAGTGCAAAGAAGAGGGTGATGAGTAGTTACAGAAAATGTTATTATTTGATGAATAAAAGGCAATAAAATGGATAGAAAAACATCAAGGGTTGAAATAAGCAAAAGTAAACACATGTTGGAGAGGAGGAGACATCATGGTGGAAGCACAGGACATAAACAGTGGAGAAAATAGGGAGCCATGGATGGAGAGCAAATTGGAGGAAGGAAAAAGAGACGGGAGGGAGAGAAAATGTCAGACATTTCAAGGAATTATTTATTCATTAGTCCAGGTTGCGTCCAATGGAACATAAAACAAATGAAAAGAATTAAACCAGTAACCTTTCACACATACACACACACACACACACAGCCCCACCCGCGAACCCAGAGGCGACCCCGGCGCGCGGCACTGCGCGTGTGGAAACGGCAGCCTCAGCAGCGCGCGCTGCGCTCCTGCACCTTCTGTGCCCTTCCACCGTCAACAGGAAAGGCAGTACAAGATCAAGGTGCTAATTGAAGCTTTCTCACGCTGTTCTCTCACCGCCAGCCTGCTCGACCCGACAGAAATATCTCCATAAGCTCAGAACTGAAAAGAAGAAAACTATTTCGACAACTTCAACTGACACAGTCTTCAAAGATCATTATTACCAAGACAATTAATCACGTATCTTACAGAGATGCTTGAGGAGTCAAGAAACGTTTTGAAATGACACCTGCAGACCAGTATTAATGAGAATCCATGCGTCTGAATGTTGTTTTTATGAGGGAAATATTCCGTTCACCTGTCACAGTGACAACAGAAACGCATTTTGGAGGCGACCTGGGAGACATGCACCTCGCCCCCCCCCACACACACACACCCACAGACGCACGCACACGCACACACACACACACAGACTCATTGGTCCAAGGCCACTTAACAGTGTCATCACAAAGCCAGAACCAGTATCAGTTTAACTGTATGGTCCCAAGGTTCCCCCCGGTATCATCAGAATTAGTCGTTGATCGATTATCATGTTTAAAGTTTGCTGACTGATAAAAACAAATACAATTTCTTAACATTTCTTGAGCTCTGATGTTTGAGGAATGATTTGATAATAGTGTGATCAATATGCTGACATCCGACTCCAGCGTCCTGTGACAGATCGATAGATGCGACAGCGGGTGAATCAGATAATGTCAACCTACTTCCCCGCAAAATCTGACAGCAAACCGGTGCTTCTCAAATCCCTTTACACCCCAGATAACATTATCTCTTAGATGGGGGAAGCAAATCACAACACTGTGTGCTCCACTGAGGGACCTCCGGAAAGTCCCTTCAAGCAGTGCAGCAGGACACAGAAGTTCCAAATGCGTCTCACAGCGTTGTTTGCAAAAACTGCAAAAGCATGCCAAAAATTAAACACACGCAGGGGGAGCCGGACGGTGATTTGCCGCTACGTTGCACGAGTTCCAGTGAGCGCGTGAGGACCCGGTGCAGCCTGCACTGATAAGCAATCAGCAGATATGGAGAACAACATAAACACTGACCACGTTTAACTGTGCTGTACGTACCAACGCTACTGGCGATGTAAAGGCCGCTGGTGTGCAGCAGAAAGGCCGACAGAATAATTAGGACAGTAAATCCAGGCGAGAGACCCATGGCAGCTCCGAACTGCGCAGGTGAGAGAGTGGGACTCCGGGCTCCAGTGTGGTGAAGTTCCCCGCCTGGCGCGACCAGCCACGCCACGACAGCAACAGCACAGCAGCCCGCAACTAGACTGCCAAGTGCACCGGGAGAGACGGAGCTCTCCTCCCCTCTCTCTCTCCTCCTCTCCGCCGAGGTCTCTCTCTCCCTCTCTCGCTCTCCCTCTCTCGCTCTCTCTCGCTCTCTCTCCCACTCACACACTTTCACTCAACTCTCCTCTCTCCTCTTTGTCTTTCAACTCCTCTCTCACATCGTGCGCGCTACCTCACTCTTTGCCTTTAGTGCTCAGACAACTCCCCGACTTTACGCACACACGCACACACACCAGGCACCGTGCGCTCCCACAGTGTCGGCTGTTCAAGATGAGAGGATATTTCAGAGAGCGCCGGTAGTGCTCTGACTGACTGTCGGACTGACTGACTGACAGGCCCGTTGACAGCCACGAGAAATTCGGTGAAATTAACGGACAAGCTGCTTCATAAGATCTCCCATGTGCTGGCGCGCCTAAAAGTGATTTTTGCAACTTGGAGGCTGTGCCTGAGATCAGAACTGCTGTTCAACTCTCCCCTTCCCAAAGTCAGCGCTTTGCTGCAAGGCTTGCATAAACTTTGAATATCCCGTGAAACGTCCCGGGTTGGGTGTCCAACAGCGCCCCATGTGGACCACACGCAGCAGTACACACAGTTTAGTAGGACCCAAGGGTCCAATTTAGAAATAAAAAAATGAGAAGTCTACTAGCCCCAACCTGCCTTGCCCTCCTTTAGCACATAATTTACCCCTCACGACCATCTGAATAATACTAAGACTGAAAACGGTAATATAAAACAATTAATGCAAACAAAACAGACACCTAGAATTCTTCTCTGACATTTTACTGAGGGAGAGCAAAGCATCAGGAGTAAACAGAAAATATACTGTATTTGAGGTTAAAACACAAAATGAGCTATTAAAGTAAGTCTGTTGTAATTACCACATCAACCACTGATTAAATTTATACGGTACACTATTTTGTTTATTCAGTACAAATTGGTTTCAGCATAATTTCCACATGAAACACACCACATTAAAAGAACTGAGACGAATACACCCATGAAAATAATTGTTACACAGCTGTGACAAGGTAGAGACGTCGACATATGTCAAAAATGTGACTGGTAAAAGCCTCCAGGGTAGTGCTGTGTGAAATATTTGCTCTATATGTAATAAACACATAAGATAAATTACAAGTAGTGATAAGAAGACACTGTTCTCTCAGGCAATTAAGAAAATCTAAGGTTTAAGAAAACGTTTAAGAGAAAGTTTCAAGAAGAGATATCAAAAGGGTATGTGATGAACTAAATTGCTGATCATGCATGTACTGTAAATCTGCAAAAAGAGAAAAAAGAACAAAATTTAAGAAAATTTTTTAAAAAAATGCTCCACAAAATGATCAAAATAATCAAGAAAATTAACAAGATTAAACGACACAATAATTACAATGAACACAACAGCAATAACCAATACTGAACAAAATAGTCCAGTAAATGAACTAAAGGAAGAAAACAAACAAAAATTACACGAAGAAACTGACTTCAACAAACCTGAGCAAAAAGGATTAGAAAACTGACAAAATGGCTAAAATCATATCGTATTTTCCGCACTATAAGGGGCACCGGATTATTATTTTTTTTTTTATTAAAAATGACATTTTTGGAGGGTGCGCCTTATAGTGCGGAAAATATAAATTCACTGAATGAAGAATAAACACAAAAAAGGAACGGAAATACACAAAAAATAACATACCGTAATCATCAAGCAAATGAAGGTAAAATATGCAAAATGATGAACAAAATGTCTTACAAAACTGAATACATTTTTAGAAATAATAACCATGAAATTAACAAAATATAACCAAAATAAAAAAATAGTAGGCAAAATAAAATAACCTGCAAAATGAACAAAAAGAATGACAAAATTAACTAAATAAGCAACAAAATAAGTAAAACAAAAAATACAACAAAATAAACACATCAAAAAACAAATAAACAAAAATGAATAAAATAATTAAGAATTTTTTTAACATGTTCCCAGCTCACATGTCACGTGGTAAATTCAGATTTTTTTTCTGCACCTCCAGATACTTTATTTTTTCTTTCTGTGCCAAATCAGCTTTTTGTATTGGAAAGGTTGCAGATCCCTGGTATATACACGCAATAGTATAGTTTTTAGAGGGAAGGGGTTCAGTCAAATGTTTATATATCACACTAGAAACTGTCAGCATTGGATGTTTCATTTTATGGGGTGTGGTGAATTAGTGCATTAGTTTCAGTCTTCCCTGCACATGTTTATAAAGTGGACAATGAACAAAAATTTTGAGCAAAAAAGAGGAAAATAAGCAGCAAAATCAGCAACAATGAAGACGACAAGGAACAGGATTAAAAAATGCATAAAATAATCCATAAAAGAGACAAAAAAGAAGCAAAATAAAAAGAAAAAAAATCTTATTTAGTGGTTTATCGAGACCTGAAAGTTGCATTATCTTTACAGAAGCCACAGTGAAAAAACACACAATAACAATCACCTTCATAAACATGCAAGTACAGTTGAGGTTAAAGTTATCAGCCCCGCATCTGAAAATGTTTTTTTTTTAATTGCCATTGGGAGGAGTGCCAGATTTTTAACAGTGCTTCAAAACATGTTTATTTTATTTGGAAACAGTAACTTATTTTTATTTGCAAATGCCTTTGCTGAAGTCAGCTGGGATAGCCCCCCCCACCCC
>JAQQAE010003973.1:0-19393 GCA_029823295.1 Pseudamia nigra | reverse complement strand
CATCCCCAACATAAACCCACAAGTCCCCATAATGCCGGGTGGCTCCCCCTAGCGGCACCCCACAGCCGCTACAATATTCTTCTCTGAGATGGAGTAGTAGGCTAAAGCAGCGCAATGTAAGCATTCTAGTAAAGTACAGGTACTCCAAAACTGCAAGCATATAATACGGTATTTAAATAAATGTTCTTAATTTTGTTCTATTTCTGACTTAATGTGCAGATGCTTTTCAAAGCTTTTTCTGATGTCACAGTTACTCAGATGGCCAACTACTTACATTCCACTTTTCAAGCATAAGCATTTCACTGTTGTAATTCATCAATCTGGAGACTATTTGAGACACTGAGTAGATTAATAATAGCACTAATCTACTCAGTGTCTCAACAGCCTAAGCATGTTAGATTTTTATGTAAAAAGTGACTACAAAATAAGCACTGTACAAGTAATAAATTATTCAAGACTTTCCTGTGAACAGTAGTACAGTGGAACTATAATGCTGTATAGCATTGACATATAAAACAAACATATAAAACAAGTTTGTGTTTCAATAGCTCACTAAAAGTGTTAGTTACACATCTTTTTTTCCATGTGATCCTTTCAGGATCCCATATTTTTTATGATCTTACAATTACTGAGATGGCATACAAAAATGTTATTTTTCATCTGTATTGAGGAACTTATTACACCTTTTAACCCACAATGAATTTAATAGCTATAACTCTAAGAAACTAAGTATTTAAAATGACACAAATAACACACAGAGCAAAAATAAGCAAATTCAAGAATTCTTTATGTACAACGCCATTTCCAAAAAAGTTGGGATGTAAATAAAAACTGAATGCAATGATTTGCAAATCTCAGAAACCCATATTTTATTCCCAGTAGAACATAACCAACACATCAGATGCTGAACCTGAGACATTTTACCTTGACATGGAAAATGTTAGTTTATTTTGAAGTTGATGGCAGAAACACATCTAAAAAGGTGGGAGCGAGGACAACAAAAGGCTGGAAAAGCAATCGACATAAATAAAAACAACTAGAGGAGCATTTGATGACTAATTGCGTTACTGGTCTGTAACGTGACTGGGTATTAAAGGAGCATTTTGGAGAGACAGAGCCTCTCAGATGTAAAGATGGCCAAAGGTTCACTAATCTGCCCCAAACTCTTTTATTCACAGATTGATTTCAGGTGGACAATCATACCTTTTTTTTTAATGCAGTACCACCTGAGGGTCTCTCTAAAATTCTTCTTTTATTTCCAGAGATTTGTGCCATTACTTTTCCAGCCTTTTTGTTGCACCTGTTCAAATTTGTTTGACATGTGTTACTGTCATCGAATTCAAAATAAGCGAATATTTTCCATCAAATGTCTCTCTTTCAACATCTGCTATTTATGATCACTTGGGAATAAAATATGGCTTATGAGATTTGCAAATAATTGCATTGTTCTAATTTAATTTTAACATTTTATGTTGGAATGAGTTACACATGACTTAATTCATTCTGTAATCCACTTCAGTTAATCACATAAATCCAATCTACTGAAATTTTCACATTCAGTATACAGCAGTGGGCTCCTCCTGTAGATGTATTGTATTAATGGCAGAAAGGTTTAGTGGCTCGATGATTAATTACCATTGTTTGTGTATTGTTGTACTTAAGTATTTCAAGCATTTACACCTATACAAATAAGTCTTAACACTAGTAAAAATAGACCGAAGAGAATTTTCTGTGTATCCTTTTCACCCCACGGTGAACCTGTGGCCCAGGCAAAGCTGCAGTCAGCTCACTCAGTTCAGTGACTCCAACTGTAATTTTTCAATATTCTATGCATCTCATTGCTGTTTATTTTAAATTATGTTTCTGTTTTATATTTCTTATGTGTACTCCTTGTAAGGTTTTGCTAATGTGGTCCAACTGTACAGCACTTTGGCCTGTTTGGAATTTAAAGGGCTTTATGAATAAAGTTGGTATCGTATGGTAACTGTAAATAGATTCATTTCCCATTGATCACCACAAACCAGTGGGGACGTTAGTCTTTATTGTCATAATCTAAGTGAACAGTTCAGATAACTCAGTCAGCTGATGCCATCGCACTTAAGAACCCAGTTACTTGAACAGAGCCAGTTTGTCACAATGCAAATATTAAAATTAAATGTCTAACCCTGATCGCCCACACAACACCAAAAATAGCATTGCTGTGGTTTATATTGTTGGTTCAGTCGGTTAAAATATTAAATCAAACTGTGATTCATTGACCAGAGCGCAGTCATCATTATTAACTCACGTAAAAAAATAGGCAAACATTAAAGTACAGCAGAAAACAACTATACAGGAGTCTACATAAAGTGGATAAAATCCTATCCTATTTTGTACAAATACATAAATGTGTGTCAATAAAAATGGTACATTTCTCTCATTAACCATTGATACACACTAAACTCAGATTCACGTGTTTGATTGTTCCTTAATTTTCTGGCCTATTTTTGTATTTTCAGTGAAAACTCAACAAAAACAACATAGACACAAGCAAAAAAATATAAATTTAATATTTTGGATAACTTTATTAATTCCATATTAACAAAAGTTAAACATAAAGCTGGATTTCTGGACTATGATGAGGGCATTATTTATCAGCGGATAGAGGGGTGGTCAGCAGGAGGGAAAACTCAATGGGCAGGTTCTGCAGAAGAAAAAAAACATTTGGTAACAACTTGATGCTCAATCATTCAGAAGACTCTTCACTATACAAGACTGATTTTTACAATTGATAGATACATGTGTTGACAAAACAGGTTGACTTTGTAAAGAGAAAAAAAAAGTGTACAATTAAACCTACATAATTACATACAATTTAAAAGCATTTTCAGAAGTAAACTTGGCTGTACTTTTCAATTGCTTTCTAAGACTGTATCCATTGTCAAGCTGGAAATCAAATGAATGAGGAAAAAGCTGAGATGTGTTACCAAAGCATATTTCTATGGAATCGTGGTCCACAGCGGAGGGGTTCATATCAAGGACAAGTGTCACTCAGTATTGTCTTCACAATGTAAAATAGCTTTTCATAAAGAGTTCACCTTGTTCTTTAAGTGTTGATGCGTTTTGTTAATTAACTGAAGCAGGCTTGCATGGGAAATAAATACCTTGTGAAACTAGATCATTTTACTGGCAAAATGATGATGTCCAGTAATTATTCTTCCACTAAGGAGAATTAACATTTTTCCTACAAAATAAAATCTCAATAGGCCTATCACCTGTCCATTTTAAATTAAGATTTAACAACGAACCTACAAAACTTAATTTAAAAATACACTGACACAATAAAAAAAAAAAAAAAAAAAGTAAAAATACTGTTTGGTGTTTTTCTCTGGTCAAATTCTACAAGACTGAGTTGGTCTAAAAGGTCAAAGACTAGCTTTGTCTTAAACATAGTGGTCCTCTCCTCCAATGCCAACAAGTTTGACCAATTTAGTTAAAACTGAAGCAGTTAGTGAATACAAAGTATTGATTAACATGTGTGCAGCTACTTACTGTTCTTTACAGCTTTCTTTCCTGAAATGGAGAGAGAAACATGTCAGTTTGACATGCAAACGCACTTGCTGTTTCTAGATATTAAATAGAGATGCATAAATATTTTTAGCTTTCAAAAATTGAATGAGTCACAACTTCTTCAACTTACCACCGTATGAAACTTTGTAGTAGAGGTATGTCATGATGCCAATACCGACCCACATCTCTTGATACGCCTTTGTGTAGTAAGGGCTCACCTTGGCCCACCAGCCTGCAAACCCAGACATCTGTGGAGACCAAAAACAGTCTGTTATTATTCTCAGTCATCCAGGTCAAAGTTTACAGTATAACGTCAAGATTGCCATCCACATCGCTATGCATTTTGGGACTTAGTTTTCCTGACAGAAGTCGACAATGTTCACTAAGAGATGACACACGTTTCTATGTTTAGATTAATATTTTTGTAAGCAACTGTGACAGAAGCTTCTTTTTCACTGTTACATAAGGTCAAAAATAATGTGTTGTGTCAGACATACTGACTTTTCATAACTAAGGTAGAGCTGATTTAAAGCAGACTGTGCCTTTCGCGTGCACACTTTACCCACAGTTAACTTCTTTAATTCATTCAAAATGACAACTTCGCTAACGCTAGGCGATGCTAACACACTGCTAACAGTCACTTCGCTCGACCTTAATCAGCAAAAGCACTGAATGCACACAAATCTGTCACACAAAGTAGAAGACATTCATGTTGCAAACGCCTCCAACTGCATTTATCCTACTTTAGCTGTTCGGGCCCTTTCATTTAAGGCCCCTTAGCATTTAGCATGTAACAAGCTATGTCAGCTAGCTGGGCGAGTCTGCAAATGAAGCAGAAAAAGCACAGCCACTACAGACAACAGCTTCATTCTGAGTAACAGCAGTGAGGCAGCGACAAGGATTGTGTAATAATAAAGCGGGATATGTAAACTCCATGTAAACATGTATGTTACCTTTGTTTGTCACGTTGCGGAGGGAAGGTCAACACTGAGACGCGGCTCCTACACGTCAAAGTCGCGGAGGAGTTTCGTCTTCTTCGACTGTCGAATCTGTAGATTTGAAGCCGTGTCTGACTCTACGGCGCCCCCACGCGATAGTACACGTTATAGTTACAGTCGATGGTACACTTATGTACTGGCTCCACCTTCAGGACTTTTTCAATACACAAATAATAGAATCATCTTCTGACTCAGTGGTTCCCTAAACGTTTTGATACATAAAAGATAAATTTGGCATCTCTAAACGTGATTTTTATACTGTAATGAATCACTGAATTCTGAATAATTTTTCAAGGTATTAATAATATACAGAAAGATGAACATTTAGTATTTATATAATTAATTTGTCAAGAGCTTTGATTCTTTTTCATCCAGTGCTACATGAGGTTAAAATAATCTCTTGACTCTGTGTGCTGTCAGAATATTGACTTTTCCATTCAGGTACATCTTCTTGAAAGGTAGACCACCATATCTCTAACATGTATATTGAAAAGACAACAAATCACATCTAATTAAGTTTTAGTAACCCTAACAATAACCCCTAACCCTATTAAAGAGGCAGTCCAAATACATATAAACTACAATAGCCTTAACAATGAGCTAAGACTCTACAAATACATAAGCAACTGATTAGTGGGTCATATGTGTACCCTATTTTCAAGTATGACAACAAACGTATAGTGATATAGTGAGACTGAAAAAATCTATTTGACAAATCAGACCCAGATTGTGCTTTCATCAAATAAAACATAAAATGTCCTATTACATTTTTGGTAGTAATCTAACACAAAATAATCAAATCACACACTATCTGTAAAAGTACTAAAGTGTACATTCATCCAAAATAGACAACAAATCAGGGCAGCCTGCAGACAAGTTAACGGTACCACGTAAAGGTTATAGGGAACAGTAAAACAAAAAGTGTATTTTCACTTTCAGCATCTATTCCCCTGTCTGGAATTGGAATGAAACATCTTAACTGGGAAAAACAGACCTCTACACTATGGACGGGTTAAATGTAAATAGAACATACAGAATACATATAATGACCAGTATAGAGAAAGCAATTAAGAACGAAAGTGCTGGAGCTTCAGATCATGTTGGGAATCACAGAGTTTGTGATTTGTAGAGTTTTGACCGAAAATGTCTTGCCTTGAGCTCAGAAGATGTGCGTCATCGTTTGCAAATTATGTGGTTAAAAAAAAGAAAAGATGTATGTAGGCTATATTTTGTTTTGCTATAGATTAATTTCTTTTTTTAAAATATTCAATGTAGATTATTTTTTGTTCCTTTTCTTTATGACTTTGTTCATTAGTTTTTTTGTCTATTTTGTGTATTATTTTGTTCATTTTCTTTATTTTATTGTTTTCCTTGATTATTTTGTCGACTTTTAATAATTTTGTGCACTACATTGTTCAGTCTCAAAATGATTTTGTCCTATTAAATTAGCAATTATTTTTTTCCGGCACGTAAATAAGAGTGAGTGTTTTTACGCCGCTGACATGTTTCGACTACATCTGGCGTCTTCCTCAGAGCGTCATCCCATGTGTGATGACGCGTCCCTTTTCTCAGCATGTCAGCAAAGTAAAAACACTCACTGTAGCTAGTTAGAAAAAAAAGAATGAGAAACACAACACAATACACATAATCAACCTATGATTCTGTCCTATTTCTTGGTAATTTAGTTAATACTAATTTTGTGCAGCACGGTTCTGATGATTTTGTTCTTTTTCTTATTTATTTATGTAGTTCATTGTTTATTGTTAATTGGTTTGTGCTGCTTTGATTTGGTATGTTTTGTTCATTTTTGTAAAAATACATAATTATTTTCACTTTTGAGTATTGATTTATTTGGTTCATTTTGTGGATATTTGATTGATTTGATTGATTTTTGATATTTGATTGATTGATTTGATTGTTTTCACATTTTTTGATCATGTTGTGTTATGAAATCATCCGAGTCACAATAGTTTATTAGTCCTCACAGGGAAATAGAGTTGTCATAGCAGCAGACAAATATAGGAAATATAAAAATATGAAAAATATATACAAATATAGAATAAAATATATATAGACAAATAATAATAAATATAGATAAAAAGTACACTAGAATTTACATGAGATAAAAGACTGGTTTACTTTTGTTCCTATTTATTCTATAATTTGGTTCATTTACTTGATTATTTTGTTAATTTTGTTGAACCTTTTGATTGTTTTGCTCATTTAGTCATTTTTTCTTTTCTTTTTTTTCATCTTTCATCTTTTTGCATCAAATTTGGTTCATTTTCTTGACTGGTTTGTTCATTTGCTGCTGTTTTTTTTATTCAGTTTTCTTCTGATTGTGTTCTCTCTTCATTTGTTGATTATTTTCTTTATTTCTCTTATGCTTTTGTTCACTTTCATTGATTTGCTTCACTATTTTGTACCTTTTGCTTCTTATGTGTTTTTTAAAATTATTTTGTTAATCTTAAGTCAAAATGCCCTCTGTCTTATTGTGCTTTGCTTCGTTTTTTCCCCCTCTGCCTTACAGTAATTTTTTTTTTCTTATAAATTGAATGTCACTTTGTTCCTGTCCAGTGTAGTGAACACCATGCATGCACCGGCATGACAGGGTTAAAAGAACATTTCATTTTGGACTTTTTGAGAAACATGTAGTGGAGTAAAATTTATAATAGTTGCCTGATTGATCTAGTGGAGTGGAAATATAAAGTTGCATATAAAGGAAATCTGCAAAGAATCTTACACATTTACTTTGGTGCTGCACTTGAGCAACACATTCCACCATTCCCCATTTTATCCAAACAGGGCCAAGTTTGCGTCATGGGCTGCAGTTAAAGTGATTTGATGCTGCAGGGAGCGTGGGCGGGACTTTGTTTTTTGTCCACGTGCTCCAATAGGCAGAAAGCACCTTGTTTCACTTCTTAGCACCTAAAGGGCAAGCCAAGTGCTATTTGAAGGGACAAAGGGAATGTATGAGGAGTACTGCCAGTGTGGAAGGACACAGCTGAGGAGATTTAAACACCTCACACTCTCCTGGGTTCTTCATGGTCAAATAGTATGAACTGACTGTCTTCAGTGGTGACCGCTCTGCCACAGGTAGGATTGTGTGCAGGTCATCTTGTTTTGTTGACCTACAGTCGTGTGTGTTACTGATTATTTCCTTGCACCATGGTTACTGCTGCTCGCTGAGCTCTTTGTGTGAGTGTTTGCATGTGTGTACTTGTACCTGTGAGTATTACTGTGTATCTGTGGGAAGGAGAGGGTGTGGATGGGCGTGTTGAGAATGTGACTAATCACTCATCTTAAATGTTTTGGAGGAACTTTATTGTTGCAGTATCTCCCCTGTTTCCTTCTTTGTGTTGAGTTTTCACCCTGAGTGGACTGTTTATACATATATCTGTCCCGGGCTGTTCTGAGGCTGATTCAGGCCGTGGTTGGAGACTCCATGGCTTCAGGTGGAACAGAGGAAGAGGATGGAGACGTTCAACTGGACATTGACAGTGTGCACATGTTCCTTCAAGGTCAGCTCATCCCTGAACTTTTAGAGATGCTGTCACATTGACATACAGTATTGTGAAAACGTCTTAGTTGCCTTGGCTTTGTCGTCCTTTTAAGTTTAATCCTCCTGTTATGTTCATTTCTTCATGACAGCAATTATGTTCCTGGATCAAATTGACCAGGTGTATAATGAGCTGTTTCTAAACCAGAAGTGAACAAAACCATCAGCAACCAAAAAATCTCAAATGAACATTGTTTATATCTCATTATTAACTCAATTACAAACCATTTCAATGAATATTTTGTTTACTGATCTTCTTTGCCTCTCACAAATCATGGTTCAATGAGGATGATTCCCTCAACTTTTTCATTGAAAATTGAATGTTAAAACATTTTTTAAAGTAAATATGAAAGACCTACATATAAAAGTGATTGTTGATAAATTAAGACAAGACACGTTCTCTGTTCAGCGTCAAATTGACCTGCTGTCTGAAAATCAAGACAGTCAGAAGGATTTGTATTGAAAGTAAACATCATGTAAGTACTGCTTCTAAACCAGAAGTGAAATTAGACTGTGTGTATAATAATAATTTACAGTGTGAACATGTTCCTTCAAGGTCAGCTCATCCCTGTTTAAAACAAACAACAGCTCTTCCTGTTTAAAACAAAAAATATAAATATATGACTTTTTTTTTCCATTTTGTTTCTAAAACCATTTTGTTTCTAAAACCAAAATGAAACAACACATAACAGCTATTTATTTTGAAAATAAAAAAGTATTATTTCATTCTCTGCACTTTCAATTTGAGCACTAAATTGAAAATTATGAAACAAGTCATTTCCAGTTGTTTCATTTTGGTTTAAGAAACAAAGTTAAAATAACAGAAAATAAAACTAGAAAATTTGCAATCTCTGAAGAGATTGCATGGAATTGCTCAGTCAAAATAGTTGTACATCTTGGAAAAGTGCAAGAGTTAAATAAATATTCAGTTGAGTAGTAATCAAATGATCAAAGCACTGTCATTGCTATGGTAACCACACATTCTGTTAGAGTTCTCCATTCATTTTCTATGGAAAAAATTATTAGTCAAAAAAGCTTAATGAAAAAAAAAATTATAAAGGTTAGAATTATGAAATGCAATAGCAGAGATGTCCTGAATAAGCTTAACAATGTGAAGTTTGAATGGCTTGAATGGGACAAAAAAGTAGGAGTAGTTACATGACAAACAACGTACAGAAGTGGAAGAATATTAAAGACTCAATAATAGTAATACTGTGGTAGGATTGCTGCAGAAATCAGCAGTCCCACTAATAAATGAATCATACATGGATAAGGATTAGTAGTGTATAAAGCCAAACAGAAGTTTCATAGTGAGGAAATACTTTTAACTTTTCTTTTATTTAAGTTTGAAATGGATGAATTTGACCCTCAACATAAAAGGAAGGCTAAACATTAACCATAGAAATACACAAAAATGAATAAACCTTATGCTGTAAGGGTTAGAGTGTGGGTTAGAACTTGTAAATATCCATCTTTGGTTTGTTGTTGGATTGTAAATGGAAATCCAGAAAATATGTGTGCTGCATAAACATAAAAAGCAGAACTAAATGGCCTCAGCAAGAAAAAATATTTAGGGTGACATCCATTCCTGTGGCACAAAGTACAACTAACATTATTGCCATGTGCTGTATAAAACCTGGATCATGTCACTAGAGCTCATATTTTCTGTCCCAAATAGTTCAAAGCATTTTAAGTGCAAAAGGGGGCAACACTTAATTCTGACACTTCACTGTGGAGAAGCTGAAATGTTTCTGTGTATTCTGGTTCTACTGTGATTGAGTAATGTGTGTTTATCGTCATTATAGTCTGATAAAACAACAAAACCCAGGCGCACAGTGCTGTATGCGGAGGAATTAGGACAGTGCCCAAAACAAGTTGGTATCAGGGAGCAAGCATTAAGTACTGCACAGGGTTAAATATCCAACAGGTCTATTATAAAGAGCTGTGTGCTGCAGGGCGAGGGACTGTACATGTGTCGCAGCAGAGTAAACAGCTACCCTATTCGAGTAAAAGTATTGTTTCTTTATAATTGTAATGACTCCAGTAAAAGTAGAAGTACTCTTAAAAACAAATACTTCAGTAAGAGTAAAAAGTGTCATAAATAACTACTGCAATACTGAATAATCTCATTACATAGAATTTATTACAACCAAATATACTGCCTTCAAACAGGTATTTTTCTGCCATTTTTGTTTAGTCCGATGATTAGTTCAGTCATCTTTTGTTGACTTTGCTGCATATTTTGTTTAGTTTTTAACTTGATAGGTTTTTGTCATTTTCTCAACAATGTCATTCATTAATTAGTTATTTTTTTTACAACTTTTGCTGCTTATTTTGTCTTTTGTTTATTTCTTGTTAACCTTTTGGCTCACGCTGATCATTTTTTGCTCACATTGTTGCTTATTTGTTGACTTTTGGTTCAATTTCTTAATCACATTGTTAATTTTTGTTCATGTACTTGATTAGTTTCCACCTTGTCCTCATTTTGTTAAATGTTTCTTTTATACACATGTTAATGTTACAATTTTATTTTCTTGACTATGTTTTTTGCTCTTTTAGTTCATTTTAGTTTATTTTTTGCCATTTTGTTTCTTTGTGTGATCATTTGCTCATTTTGTTGCATAGTTTATTTATTTTTCATTAAATTTGCTTGATTAATTTGATCAGTTTCTTTGTATATAACTGATTATGTATGTGTTTATGTATTTTTTTTATTTCAACCTTTTTTACTTCTACTTATTGAGGTGGAGCAAAACACAACTGAGTAGAAGTACAGTTTTTTCATCACAAATGTAACTAAGAGTAAAAAGTATTCTGCAAAACACCTGCTCTCTGAAGTTCATAATATGGGAAAAATTATTCAAGTACATGTGAAGGAGTACATGTACTTGAGTACTACCCACCTCTGGTAGCGGCATCAAAGAATGCATAATTTTTGAAGCTTCAAAGGAGACACATTGTGAATCAAAAAGTTTCATGACTCTTCTAGTTAAAAATCAGGTCTGGGGGCTCTTATAATAATGTTATAATGTCAATATTCACACTGAAAGGAGGAAAAACACAGCCCTCCCTGTCCAAAATAAAAGAGAAAGTATGAGACAATTTAGAGCTGTGAAGTGGAGCTGAATGAATTTTAAAGGAGTGAGCAGCATTTCTAAGTGTCATATATTTAATACTAAGTGTAGCCACAGATTAAAAAAATAAATAAATGGACAGTGTGCTTTATTGACCATTGCTTCAAATATACCAGATTCACCTAAAAGGCTAGTTAAAAAACAAAACAGAACAAAATAACAGAAAACAGTAAAGAAAGAAAATAAATTGGGATACAGACATCATGTGATTTAAAAAAAAAATCCAAAATATTCAGAAATAGAAATTAGCGCATCAGTATTAGAGCAAGCAGATCTGCAGCCTGTTATACTGTAAATCCAGGAAGCAGCAGAAGTGAAATGAACTGAATTCATTGAACTGAAAGACCTTTATTATATTAGAATAAACAGGAAACAGCATGAGTTAAAACTTAGTGAACACCCAGACACGCATAGAGACATATGACCCCTGAAGCAAAACATCAGCACATTAAGCAGTGTTTTGGCAGATATGAGTTAAAACACGTGGGCAGTCACCAGCCAAGTAAACATCACAGGCAAAACAAAACAGTCATTCACAGGCTTGTGCAGAAGTTAACATCAAACAGTCATCAAACGTGCAACACATACAGTACAGCTTTGTTTTTTGCCCATTTTGTTCATCTTGCAGTTATTTGGTTAACGTTTGTGAATTTTAGTTCATTTGACTGGTTATTTTTGGCTCATTATTTTGGATTATTTTTGTCCATTGTTTTCTACTTGACTCTTTTGTTCTTTTTTTTTTGTTTAGGTTTTTTTTTTGTTTTTGTTCATTTTTAATTACTGTACTTAATTCATTATATTGTTTAATCTTCTCCATTTTGTTGATTATTTTGTTCAACTTGTAGATACAGTAATTTGCAGAACTTTTGTCTTAATTTTTTTCATTATGTTACCGTACTTCTTTTGCTGGTTTAGTGGTTAATTTTGATTTATCTCCATCTTTGGAAAAGCCACAGGAGCCTCTAGGGAGCGGCTAAAGAGCCACATATGGCATTGGAGCCGCAGGTTGCAGACACCTGTTCTATTCAAATGATTTATCTTTTGTACTGGAGTCTGCGCTATGACTAATAGAATAAAATAGAACAGTTTTCAGTGTACCCTACAAGGGGTGACTCTACTCTCTGGGGCCCCAAGCAGCTGTTCAGGGTTACGAGTTTTGTTCCCACTCAGACCATCAGAATTAAAATACAATGAAGATACTGAAACAAACAACAACTATCAAACACTTCAGGTTTAAGTGCTGATGATTATTGACTGCAAATTACATTCACCTCTGGTCAGAGATGGGAAGTAGTCAAGTACATTTACTCCTCTACATGTATTTGAGTCAACTAAAATGTACTTTTAGAGTAGTTGTACTTTTTAGTCTTACTCAGTTACATTTGTGATGACAGAAATATCCTTGTACTCTGCTACATTTTGCTCCACCTCAATGAGTAGGAGTAAAAAAGAATGAAAATAAAAATGAATTGAACAAAAAAACGGAGAAAAATAATTAAACAAATTATTAAAATAAAGAAGAACAACAAAAATGAACAAATAAGCTATAAAAATATTAAATTAAAGGAACAATGTTGGCAAATAACCCCAAACAGTTAAAATGAGGAAAATGCACAACAAAAATTGACACAAAATGATGAAAAGAAGCAAAAAGATTAACAAAAATAAAGAAAACAAAATAAGCAAGAAAATCAGAAAAAATTAACAAATCAAGGAACAACATTACCATATAATCCAGATAAAATGAACAAAATAAGCAACAGAAAGCAACCCAAAATGATAAAAAAGGTTTACAAAAATGAACAACAAACCATACAAGCAACAAAATTAGCAAAATAGAACAAATTAAGGAATAACAAAAAAAAAACAAGTAAAAAATGAACAAAAGAAGCAGCAAAAATGAACAAAATGAACAAAACATGATAAAAAATAATCATGGAAATAAACCAAAATCATCAAAATATAGCTGCTTGCTCTTATTTAAGGACTTGTGTTTATGAGTGCTATGATTGCAAATAAAGTACCCAGAGTCAGAATGTGTCTCCTGAGAATGCAGTCAGACTGATGATGTAACCGCCAGGACAAACCCTGAGACATGAGAAAGTTATTCTTAATGTCACAAAGCCTGTCACTGTTGTTTGGTGAACGGGGAGGAGCGCAGCGCTTTAAAAGCTCGGGGCCGCTCGCTCGCCTTGGCAGATTCTTAAACAAACAACAGGCACTAAGTCACGCTTCTGAAATCTGATATGAACAAGTGTCAGTGTGTGTCACCTCCTGTGTGCTTTATGTATGACCCATAGGCTGTAGGTGCGGCCATTACATTGGTTTTATTTTCTTTTTTCTTTTTTAATATTATTTTTTATGTAGGCTTCACTAGAAATAGAATCACACATAAAAACAGTATACTGTATATACAAATATTTTTCTCAAAGATGTAGCCAGGACCTAAAATAGGTCATATTTTTTTAATCTTATTCATTTACTTTATTGTTTTGTTCATTGTTTGTTACTATTTATTTATTTTCTTTATCATTTTTGTCCATTTTCTTCATGTTTCTTGTCATCCAGGCCTTAATGTCTTTTAAACAAGCAGTATGTAATTCATCTGGTCTCATGGAGAGAAACAGCTGGGTGTCATCAGCATAACAATGAAAACCTAGGCCATGCTTTCTTATGATGTCACCTACAGGCAGCATGTAAAATGTAAAAAGTATTGGTCCCAGTACTGAGCCTTGCGGAACACAATAGCCAACTTTAGATTGAGTGGACGCCTGGTCGTTAGTACGTCCAAATTAAAATCTTTGTGTGAAGTAAGACTGAAACCACTTTAGCACGGTACCTTTAATCCCAACAGAGTGTTCTAATCTGTATAACAGAATATTATGGTCGATAGTGTCAAAAGCAGCACTAAGATCCAAAAGTACAAGTACTGAAACTAGTCCATTATCTGAAGCTACTGTACAGTAACAGAAGATCATTAATAACTTTCACCAGGTCAGTTTCAGTGCCGTGGTGTTCTCTAAATCCTGACTGAAATTCTTCAAACACATTATTTCTGTGTAGATACTGTTTAAGTTTTTTAGCAACAATTTTTTTCAAGGACTTTAGCTACAGTAGAAACGGTAGGATAGAGATGGGTCTGTAATTCGCTACTTCACCTGGGTCAGAGTTAGTCTTTTTAAGGATGGGCTTAATCATAACGGTTTTAAAAGCCTGTGGCACATAGCCTAATGACAGAGACTGTTTTATCAGATTCAGTATAGCACTGTCAATCAAGGGAAAGACATCTTTAAATAATTTACTTGAGATGGGGTCTAACAGGCAAGTGCAGGGTTTTGCTGAGTTGATTATTTTAGTTAGTTTTAGCAGATTAGTACATGAGAAAGAGTCCAGATGTATAAGAGTAGGGGGCTCTGCAGATACTGTGTTAGATGTAGCTATGGGAGACAGTGGGGAGGCACTGCAGACATGTTCTCTAATACAGTGGAACCTCGGACAACAACCGCTTCTGACAATGAAAAATTCAGATACCGACGAAAAAAACTGCAAAAAAATTGAACTGCATAACGACAAATTATCTGGACAACGAACGAAGACGTGTCTACACCCGGGTCACGTATACGTCACTTCCGGGTCTCGACAAGAATGACCCGGAATTCAGCGCGCTAGCCGCTAGTGCTAGCCGCTAGCTCTAGTGCTAGGGAAGCTAGCGGCTAGCTAGCGCTAGCCGGCTGTGAAACAAGACTGCCTCACCATTGGCATCTATGAATCAGCTCAACTCCTTAATGCAGAACCGACAGTGCGGTCCTCTGTATCCTAGCCTCTGCCATTTTTAGCTAACTCCACTCCGGAACTGGCTATGCTGTTAGCCGTTAGCCACCTAGAATAGCAGCCCGTGTCCAGCCGTGTCGACACAGGCAGATGCGCTGCCCGGGCAGCATGCCAGCTCAACATGGCGCGGCGCTGCCCGGGCGTGTTGATACAGCTAGCAGCCATTAGCAGCCTCTGCCTGTGTTAAGAGCCGGCAGCTCCCGTCTCTGGAGTTGTTTACAGTTATGGATGTTTGCAGTGTCCACAGACACACTACCAAGCCATAAGCCAAGGTAAGAATACATTCTAAGTCATTTTTAGAACTAATTTCATTCATTCCATTTCAGATAATTAACAAAACTTCCTTTTCAAATAATAATAATAATGAATAAATGTGCAGGTAGGGTTGTGTAATCGATACTTTATATGGGAGTTTGTCTTGGGTCCAAAACGGATTAATTGGATTTACATGTATTCCTATGGAAAAAGTCACTTCGGATAACGACTGATTCGGATACACACCGTGACGCCAAAAATTATTATCGTCAGTATCCGAGGCACCGCTGTATTGGAAAAATATGATCCCTCTTTCTGACTCCAGTTAAAACTCATGCTACAGCGTTTTGGATCGGTTGGAGACTTTTTATGTCTTTATTTGGGCATCCTCCCAGTAGTGAGTTCCCATGATCCAATCTAGATGTAACACATGCATGGATTAATTTTTCTGCGTCCCCTAGAGACAGTACTTTTCTAATTTTGGTAATATTACGGAGATGAAAGAAGGCAGTTCTGGACATTTGTTTTATATGAGAACTGAAGGATAAATCCTGATCCACAATCACCCACAAGTTCCTGACAACTGTACTGGGATCTACTGAAATGTTGTTGATATTAAGGAAGGCATTAGGAAGGGTACTCCTTAGATTTTTTGGACCAAGTATCATAACATCAGTTTTATTTTCGTTCAGAAGGATAAAGTTAGATGTCATCCAGGCCTTAGTGTCTTTTAAACAAGCATGGAATTTTATTGACGCTGTATGTAATTCATCTTATTGGTCTTATGGCGAGACCAGCTTCTTGGCACTCAATGAACCATGCCCTAGTGGATGGTATTACAACTTTAAGTTACTTAAAGTAAGCGTCACGATGAGAGACTAAGTTACCTTTATTTGTTGCATTTTTTCTCAGCATTTAATCCATCTCTAGGGAGTGGTGGGCAGCCAGTGTGCAGCCCCCAGGGAGCCTGTGGGGGCCAAGGGCCTTGCCCACAGTGGTAAGGACAATCTCCAGCTGGTTGAACTGGTGACTCTCCAATCACAGGCTCACTTCTCTAGCCTCTAGGTTACCTGAATGCCATGAGCTGTTATCAAAGCTAAATGATCTCAAATGTGCTTGGTTGCACTTTTTTATTTACTACATAATTCTGGAATGGATCAAACCAAACCCATTAGATATCTCATGGTTAGACCTGGAAAGTACTGTAAATATTTCGGATTGGGCTATTTGGGGATCAGTCTCTGCATGCCTCTGGGTGTTTGTCCTGCTGGGAGCTGCATGCATAGCAGCCTGCAGCCTGGAGTGGATATCTGGGTTTGAGATTCCCTGATGTTTTTGCATGTGCAGTTGTGTGTTGTTGTAACTTTCTTTTACAGATGCAGCAGCTGGTGATTCACTAAATTTTCATGGATGGATCAGAAGACTGTGTCAGCCTTGCGATGAACTGGCGACTCATCCAGGGTGTACCCTGCCTTCGCTCAAGTCAGCTGGGATAGGCTCCAGCCCCCCTCCTCCCCCGACCCTCATGAGGTTTAAGGGGTAGAAAATGGATGGATGAATGGATCAGAAGACTCTTTTTATTTCTGTTTTCTTTCCACTTTTCTCTCTATCTTCATCTCTTTGTCTTTGTTTCTCTTTCCCTCTGTCTCCGTCAGTTTGGCCTCTGCAACTACCAGCTCTGACATTATATTACTATGTTACATGTCAAAGTGATTAAACAATAAGTAACTAAAACATGATATGAAGTGGAACCTGCAGTGGGTCTACAGAGCTCTTCTTGGCAAAGCAATTGTGTCTGGCACAAAAAGGCCTTCAGATCACAGTTCTGCTTGGCCAGTTGCCAAACATGACATGGAAAAAAGAAAAAAATTACTACATAATTCTTTCGCAGTTTGGGTGTCTTCAGTACTAATATACAATGTTGAAAATATTAGAAAATTAAGAAAAAACACTGAAGGACAAGGTGCGTCCAAATTTTTGACTGGTAGTGGATGAGTACGCTTTTAGTAACCTGCATAAAACAAAGTTATTTATTAATGAATCATATATTTCAGAAACCTCCAATTTACCCAATCACATTACTATAAGTTTAAACATTTTCATTTAAGAACAAATTTGCTCAGGATCGACAGATAAAGGTTGATTGTGAATGATGGTTTGTGATTTTTTTAAAGCGTCCATGTAAAAATTTGGTAAACATGCTGAATCACCTTGAAAACATCAGTACAGCATCAGTAGAGTTAGAAATGAAACATAAAAACCTCTGGTTCTGTTGTAAACATCTGGAGAAAGAAGAAAACATCCAGTTCTATGTGAAGGCTGAGCATATGATTACATGATTTCCTTGAATTCATTCTTGGTTAAAATTAACAAACAAAAGGAAGAATAGATTTGAAACATAGGTTTTCTGGATAATGTCTTTAAAAGGTTTTCATCTCATTGCCACAGCTGAACACAATGTCGCTGTGCAAAGTAGCTTCAAGGATGAAATATTTCACCTGTGCTTTAGAGCCACCGGAACAACCTCTATTTCCGAGTATCTCTGAAAAGCTTTCAGTGAAACGGCACCACTTCAGCTGTGTACAGCACTGTCCACAGCCGAGGTGACTCATTTCCTCTACAGAGCCTCTGAGCAGTTCAAAGATACACGGTTGCACCAGAAGAAAATAATGTATATCATATAAAAAGTTTTTTCTTTGACATATTTTTAGTTCCAAAAAAGCAATGTGATGTCTTTTTGGAATCCAAACTCAAACATCGACATTACATTTTTGTGTTTTACCGTTTAGATGTAATAGATGATAACAGATATCAGAATGAACTTTGAATTTCTTTTATCACAAGTTAACCCTTGAATGCACAACCTACCAATACCTACACTCTTCCACGAGTGGGGTCAAAAATGGCCCCAATTAAAATCCATGTGTATTTGCTATAAACTGGGCTGTTATTCTTCAAAATCTTTAAAACGAAGAATTGTAATATTTTCATATTCTAGGTATACCTCGTAAAACATGTTTGTGACATGAGGCCATTTGCATTGTTATTTTTTTTTCATTAATTTTAAGAAATTTCAGTTTTTGTATCACTACCCCATTCTTCCACAAGTGGGGTTAAAATGACCCCAAGCAGTTCCTATGGAATCTTCTATGAACCTTTAATTCTTAGCAACTCTGACTGTCCCACTTACACATTTGATGTCAGCAGTCTCACCACGCAGGAGGTCATTTTTTGGGGGAAAATATTGTCTGTCAGTTGTGCAGTAGATTCAGATACACAGGTCGCAACATCACCACTAACAACTTCTTCACCAGTGTGCTTCTTGCAGAGCATCTCCTGGAGAAGAGTCTGACTATTGTGGGAACTTTGTGACAGAACAAGCCAGACATTTCTCCAGTCATGAAGGCTTCCACGTCCAGAGGGGTCCACAGCACTGAATTTGTGTTCAATGGCAGCATGACCATGGTCACCTATGTGAGAAAAAAGGGAAAGGCTGTTCTGCTGCTGAGCACAATGCACCACAGCAAGATGGTGCATATTCATTTTTCAGGGCTCAGCACCCTGAATTTTACACAGGCATCACCAATGGACGATGACACTTCCTCACAGAGCTCTCAAAGGAGCTTGTGACACCTTACATGAAAAGTCGACTGGAAGGTACCCCGACCCTACCCTACATCACTGAAACAATGGGAAGGTGTGGCGTGACAAAAGCTGCTGCAATCCGGCCACAAGAAAGAAGCACACAGGGCCAGCAGAAGAGAAAGAGGTGCCAGTTGTGTCCAAGAAACAAAGATCGCAAAGCCACTGATTGCTGTTGGAAATGCAGCACCTCTGTGTGCAATGGTCACAGCCAGAAGCAAGTAGTGTGTGACAGCTGCACACAGTGAGAGGAGATAAGATGTTTGTCTGTGCACACACAAACACAGTGTATCCAATGTCTGTGGACGTCGCCCAGTATCTGTGTTGTTTGTTTGTTCTATCTCTACCCTTTTCTTTTGTCTCTCCTCTGTCCACTAACCCCAACCAGTCAAGGCAGATGGCCGCCTACCCTGAGCTGCTGGTTC
>JAQQAE010003972.1:0-19394 GCA_029823295.1 Pseudamia nigra | reverse complement strand
TGCTTATGAATGTGATTTACCACACACATATGGGGGTTACGTGTGGACGGAGTTTTTTTCAAAAACGGAGGGGGGGAAATATTCGGTTTTACAAATATCCGGCTACGTGTGTACATGGCCTTAGTGACAGTGACACCTGATCCTTAAAAAAAAATTAGGATGTGATGATAATTTGGATTTTCACTTCAACTAAAAAGGGGCAAAATAGGGCTATGTTGGCTACACAACCAAAAATATTCCCATAATAAAAATGCATCTGAATCTTATAATGATTTAATAAATACATTCAAATATACATTTGCAGAATTAAAGGAGACATATTGTACCGCTCTTTAATGTTAACTAAAATCTTACATCTCAGTAGAATGTGTATTTGAATTTCAGCCGATAATAATAGCAAACCTCATGTCCTCTGGTTTTCTGTCATATATCAAACGGCCTGTTTCAGTGTATTTTTATTGACTGCAAATGAGCTCGTATTTACCTGTCGGCACCATGGTTACCATCATATAGACTCCCTGGCTCATTAGCCAATATGTCAGGCTGATTTTACTGGGTCTAGTGATTTGGTGAGTCCTGGAAGACTGGCAGCAATTACAAATTTGTGTAATTACAAACATCCAGAAATTCAACTCACTTGTTCCAGGTCCAGTTATCATCAATAAGCCTGCTTTTGTCAAAAAAATTTTATTATATTACCTCCACCAAGGAGGTTGTGTTTTTGTTGCCATTACCGGTAGTTTGTTTGTATGTTTGGTTGTTTGCAACATAACTCAAACATGAATTAATGAAGTTGGATGAAATTTTCAGGATAGGTCAGAAATGGCACAAGGACCATTCAATTACATTCTGGGAGTGATCTGGATCCAGAAGATTATTTTAAAAATTCTTCCCCATTGTGACATAGGACCAAATTCAACATTTGTCCATGTAACGCCACAAATAACACCCAGAAAATGTAGCCAAAAAACATAAGATAACACATAATACATTTTATCAAACCATAAAGTTTGATCCAGATATGGGCAATATTCCAGACAGAGTGATCCAGAATGATTATAATTACGGGGGTTGAGGAAAAATAGCTACTGTAAGGTAGTAAATAAAGCCATAGGCATGAAACTGACACCAAACTGTGATGTGCCCAAG
Source organism: Pseudamia nigra (assembly GCA_029823295.1). NCBI lineage: Eukaryota > Metazoa > Chordata > Actinopteri > Kurtiformes > Apogonidae > Pseudamia > Pseudamia nigra. The sequence goes on along the minus strand of JAQQAE010003972.1, from coordinate 18,245 downwards.
AATTTGACATACAGTACAGTCAACATTTACGTAACTAGATCCAGAACAAAACCACCTTTTGTATGAATAACGTTTGAACTAGTAATTAAATAACATTAAAACTGGTCATTTGTATGACTTGAACATTTGTTTTCATTGTCATATTCCACTATGAAGAGAAACTGAGCTGCCTTGGTGGCGGTCTGCGCTCTCTGAGTGCTTTCAACTTGGTTTATTTATTTCTTGTATGTATAATGCTTATGGGCGCTGTTTTTAAAGTTTTGTCTGCAGCTAATTTGTGCTGCTGCGTATCTCAGCCAGTACAGTCTTGAAAAAGAACTTGTTAATCTCAATGAGTCTTTTTCCTGGTCAAATAAAAAGGTTTAAAAAAAAAACTACCTGTATTTAATTTAAAAAAAAATACAAATTAATACTTGACAACCATTTTGATAATTGATCATTTTAGTAGGATTTAAAAAAAAAAAAAAAAAAAAACAGTAAACAGTAAAGTCATAAATGTTTCCAGCTTCTTAAATATTTTCTGGCTTCTTTGCTAATCTATAACAATGACTTAATATCTTAAGAGTTGTGACAAAACAAGACATTTCATTTTGGACATCTGTAGTCTAAACAATTTAGCACAAATGTAATCCACAGATAAACTGACAATGAAAGTAATTATTAGCTTCACTCTACACTGATGTATTTGCTGCACACTGCTGCACAAATCCATCAGAAAGCATCGCATCCAGCTGACATTCCTTAAAATCAAGCAAAAAGGCGACTCCATGCTGCACATACGTGTGGTCAGGAGAAGGTCAAAAGTTTTAACTAATAGTTGACCTCCGGTCTGGCACTTAGAGACAATGCTGCCCTGCTTGTGATCATGTCCAATCAGTGCACGGCTGTACTCAATCCCAGCTCATCTGTGAGATTTACCACTGTAACAGTGGTCACGGGTAAAATTCTGATGAATACTGCTGCGCTGTTAATGTATGAATGAAATACAACAGGCTACGAGTGCAGAAGGCCAGACTCTTCATCTTAAGTTACAGTTCTATTCATCACCTTTTTTTGCTTTTTCCGAGTATTTCTCATCGCTATCAGCATGTTTGCATCTATGCTGCACTTTCTCTGCCAAGTGAGCTGCTGAATACATTATGAATCTATACCACACACAAAGATCCTTCAGTAGAGCGAATGTGCTACAGTACAAAAAGAATGAGCAGGTGCTGTGTAGTCAACAAGCCATTCCGCTCAGTAATAAATGACAGCAGTATCACAGCCACCTCTGTTCTTTAGGACAACTCATTGCTTATTAACAATCAACAGACACATCACACTGGAACATTTGCAAGATTTCCCTAATAAATTACAACCCTCATGATTATGTAAAACAGCAAGTCTGATATTTTGAACTCATTTCAAACACTACTGGATTTTCCGTTATATTGCGGTACTTTGTGTCCTAAGAGTAATTTGTTGCAACAGTATCAAAAGAATTCTTGCTTGAAATAAAAAAGTGCTTTGCGACCCAGATAAATTCTCCTGTGACCCACCTGTGGGTCCCAACGTATTGATTGGGAATAGCTTCCACAGACCATCAGCTGTCCTGTGCTGAGGAAGGGTGTATCTCCAAGAGCAGTCAACAACCCTAAAAGTGCTACTACAACTACTGTAAAGTCCATATTATGGCAAGAAGCACTCAGTTAAGTAAAGAGATAAGCCAGCTTATCTTTACTTTAAAAAAATGAAGGCAAATTTGAATGAGTCCCCAAATGCCTCAACGACACCACAACCATCAAACACTGAGATGAACCTGGCTCTCAAGAGGCATGAATTGACAGAAATTAACACTTGACAAGGAATGCCTGTGAACTGAAAACCATTCAGGGTGACTACCTCATAAGTATGATGAGAGAATGTCATCAGTGTGCAAAGCAGATGTCAAAATCAATTCTGTCTACTCTGGACAATTTACAATATATTACATATTCTGTGTTGTTTAACACTTTTTGTTTACTACATAATTCCCCACGTGGTGTTTCATAGTGTGGATGTCTTCAGTGTAAAAGTACAATGTTAAAAATAATTTAAAAAAAATAAAAACAAAACATGGTAATGACAAAATCAAACAGTAAAGGCAAGAGAAAGATGCTTAGTAAGACAAATCATCACTTATATCATAATAAATGACATAACTTTTACTGTCCACCCTTAATACTAGGGTTTTTCCATCTTCATTTAAACCACACTGGAGAAAATAGAGTGCTACAAACATGAAAATGTAATGACAATACATAACCTTAACCATCTGCATCATGGAGTTGAATTATGTTTGCAGTCTCAGACCTGTTCAGTGACATTCAGAGAAACCTTTTCTGCATGGCTCAACGCTGCAGAGTACAAGGCCAGCAAATTTTAGCTCCAGTCTCCACACATCCAGCCAGATTCTGATTCAGTGCTGAGGATGTCGTTGAGACAAAGTGGACTCAGGCCAAAGTGAAACTGTGAAGTGTCGCTGCGTTTAGGTCAACTGGTTCTAACTATAGGCTCAGTGAGCAATAAAAAAAAAGGGTTACTGTTGCTATTTTGTGGCAAGTATATTTAGCTAAATTACACATAAATGTCCGGAAACACTGTGGGAATCTGTTTGTTTACATGGGACGTAAGCCAAGTATTTGCACTGCTGACTCAGAATACATGTAACTAATGGCGAATGCAGTCTATGACACTACAATTAACTATCAATCCTGATCTACTTCAAGATTTGATTTTATATTGACAAACTACAAAGAGGTTACATATGACATGATAAAGGTTTATTTTAGAGCTAGGTTATAAAATGATAATTGTTTCTGTGATACACTTTTTGATCACAATAGCAATATACATCTTATTATCTTTATAGTTTGGTTCAAATAAATCATTTACTAAATGTTAGTGTTTTCATGTTGTTGGATTAAAAACTACAACAATAAACCAAACGTAAAACAATTAAACAATGACATTTTTTTGTCTTTTTTGCACCTTTTGTGACACGTTTGTCCTTGTGCATTTTCAACATTTGTGGCTTTGCATCATTTACCTTGTCATCTATGGGGTTTTACATAGTTGTTGTCTTTTACATCATTTTCATATTGCATCTTTGAGGGAAACTTAAACCACAAATCACTGATCTCTTTAACTTTCAATCAGGGCTAAAAATCTCACTTTCAAGAAATACATATTTAACTCTTAAAATGATAATTGTCAATATCAACTGATTAAAAAATGGTCACATCACCCAGCTCTTGTTTACTTAGTATTACACCCTGGATTTGTAGCAGTAAAATAAAGACAGATACTAAATATTTGCCTAATTGTAGTAGCACAATGCATAATGCCATTGCAATACTCCTTTTAAATTATGTAACAGCTTTGAATAGGATTCTAGAGGGACTACTTAAAGAATATTCTACTTAAAAGGAACAAAGTCCTGCAAAGTGTAAATGTTCCCCTCCAGTCTTTATGTGACTCTGCTTATATTCATCCTATGTTTGTTTTATTCTGTGGACAGTATAGTAAATATTAAACAAAACCAGGAGCTTGTTCTTGCCCTAAGATTTCTGCAACTAACTCATATCCTACATTTCCTCCTTACTTGCAGTTTTAAGAGGCATAGCCCTCTGGAAAACACCAGACACGACTACTCCACTCCTCATCAACAATGTCCAAGAGGCAGACTGCTCTATCAAGGATAAATGTGCCTGCTGCAGTTGTTCTCTGTCCTCTCAAAATAAATCTGTGGCAGCATGAGTGGAGAAAGGGAAAACGCCAAGGATATCTGTGCATTTGCTTCCAATATTTCCCAATGCAGGCTTTGGGCATGTGTGGGCCTCTCAAATTTAATGCTCCTCTATGATTCTGCACAATTACAGCTGGTCAGTGTCTTCATAAACGCTGAGGTATGTGAGCAACTGCTTATAAAATGTCCCAGCAGGGCAAGTAATGTGGGTCAGAAGAAGTTTTATCTTTCATAATCCAGAGCCAAAAAAAAAAAACACCGCATTATGAAAGAATCTGAGGCCAAGTGAGTAGATCTGGCCAGGAAGTTTTCTTGAAGTGATGTCTACTAAGAGAGGGGGGGGACTTTGCAGCTTTCGCCAGCTGCTCACCTTCCCTGTAGCCACTTAGGATTCTGGGTCTCAGTAGGGAACACCGTGTTCAAACAGCTGCCGTCCCGTCTTTCAAAATATGACACAAGCAACAGGTGAAGACACTCAAGTCACATCACAGATGCTCCTCCACAACGGACTTTCGATCTGTCCTCCTGCCTCGTCACCCCGCTTGGACTCAACAAGCAGGGAGCAAACATGAAAGTTACAAGTGTGCATCTGCATGTTTCGTTTCACAAGAATGTAAATTCAATCAGTTTCATCACTTAACACCACAACTACCAGCTTCTAGTCTGCCTGTCCACTGTAACTGACACTGCCTTCAGGTGATGTCATAAACATGTCAGTATGAATTAAATTTGAACTGAAACACTGTCTGTTTTTTTGTATACAATAGGAACACACTCTGTGTGTCAGAATACACTGCCATCAAAAGTCTTTCTTTATTTTTTATTATTTTCAACACTGTGTATTAATACTGAAGACTTGCAAACTGTGAAAGAACATGTATGGAATTATGTAGTAAGTAAGTATTAAAATAAACTAATTTTTTATATTGTAGATTGTCCAATGTAGACACATTTTGCTTTAACATCAGTTTTGACACTCACAGCATTCTCTCATCAGATTCACGAGGTAGTCACCTGGAAAAATTTTCATGTCACAGATGAGTTAATTTGCGCCATTTCTTGTCATCTAAATTAACCATCAGTTGTCTTGTGCAGAGGAAGGGGGGACAGAGGTAATTAGTGCTACTGCAACTACAGTACAAATCCATAGTATGGCAAGAAACACTATTCCATTACTTTAGAAAGTTAAGGTCAGTCAATATGAAAAATCTGAAGAACACTATGATGAAACTGGCTCTCATGAAGACCATCCCAGGAAGGGAAGACCAAGAGCTACCTCACAGTTTGGATGTCTTCAGCATTAATGTATAATGTTGAGAACAGGGGGGGAAAAAAAATACAGAAAACCCACTGAAAAAAAGGCTGTGTCCAAACTTTTGACGAGTGGTGTATCTTAAAAGCTCAGGTTTATACGATTCATTTTAAAAACCAAGTGATGCTTTTTAATGACTATAAAAACTTTTGTAAACATACAATTTCAAACCAGGAGTTCAGAAGAGTTTAAATCCAGAAAATAAAGACTCCCTTCTCAGGTGTTTCTCTTTATTCAGCGTAAGTCTTGTACAAAAACCCCTGTACCTTAGACATAAAAGCCAAGTTCAAGGCACCATGATAACGTGTTTAATCGTGATTTTTTTTTCTACTTGTAAGCATACATGTACAAGACACAAAAAGGACCCCAAATCAATACTGACCAATAATACGGACAAACACATGATATTATGACAAGACAGGCTGCATTACATGACATCTGCATTAAAATATAACATGAACTACTTTACAAAGAAGCTCTTGATGAAGACTGAGTTCAGGTTATGCAAATAAATATAAAGTGCGATGTGCTGAGGTCGGTGCCTGAAGCCAATACAATTAACAACCAGACTACTGCACTAAAATCCCAAATACTACTACTGTCATCAAATTGATGATAGTAATCAACGGCATAAATGACATTACTCTCAAAGATAATTCCAAGAATGTAATGCAATTTAGTAAAAGTATGCAACAAGTAGTCCTGTACTCCAGAAGAGCCTGTCCAGTGAAAAACAGAGGAAGGGGAAAAAAAGACCACAATGTGTTCACATTCTTTTACCATAAAACCACAAAGTGGAGTCTGTTCAGTGAGTGAGTCATAGCAGCAGTGGTGTTATGCTTAGTCTCAGTGTGCAGGAAAATGTCAGGCAGACAGGCACCGCACCACAACTACCAGCTTCTCACTCGCCTGTGCACTGTAGCCAACGCTGCCTTCAAGTGCTGTCGTAAACATTGTAATTATGAGTTCAGCACACACAATCGACCCAACAGAGCGGTATCAGGAGAGTGTAAATTTTCTGCAATGAAATGTTACCTTCAGGGGGTGGACAGCTGCAAACCTGGGTCAATTTGTGGTAAAAGCAGTGTAGTATTTCACTATACAGTTATTACACTCATTATCCCTTATATAAAAATGACCCCCAATGCATTTGTTCACTCACTCCTTACTTAACAGTGTACTTTTATAATATTTTCTGCATGCTCGTATTAACAAATGATTTCTACAGTGTCTGATTTCTATGCAGTCTTTTAACTTTAGTCACCACAGCGCAAAGTTGTTCTCTGTCATTTAATGTATATCATAAATCTACTTTTTCCCTAAGTGTCACCTCTTGGCATTTGACTAATCACCTCATCCTCGACCTGTGCAAACTGGATATTACGAGCAGCAACTGAAGGTAGCGTTATACCATCCAAACTCGTCTATAAGTGAAACAGGAGTTAAGCCTTCTGACAAGCGAACAACAACAAATAGATTCAAAACATGCTCCTGATAATCCACCTAGACTGTCCATGAACACTTGCTGCATAATGTCTCACACAAGGGATGTAAAGACTAAACTCCAAGTAGGGAGGAGCATGACTATTTAGGGTATTGTCAACTGACAACAACTGGCAGCATGATATGAAAAAGATATCCACAGACAGATGCACCTCCTAACGTATAGAGTGACTTGCAGTAGTAGAAACAGTAGCAGAGATATGTACATGTTTGTAAAGCCCAGGAATAAATGCCAGAGATTATATAATCAGCCTGGGGCCTGTGCCCTAGTTGGTGTGAATCCTACAAAATGAAGTCCAAGGAGATTAGGCCACTCACAAACACCGTGATAACTTATTACATAAATAATTAACGTTTGCAAACAAATACTACTCCTGCACACAACCCTGCTACACGCTGGAGGTTTGTAAGGAAGGCACGGTGGGGAGAAGATGGCCCAAGACGAGGACTGGCATTTGCCTGCTTCTCCAATGTCCCAGACAATATTAAAGTGCAAATGCATGAAGGTTTTTTGCCAGTTTCAGCAACAGAGCTTGAGGCTCCAAAGTGAAGTGCATGAAATGTTTGCAGAGCGAGTCACTACTTCATAAAACACGATGACAAAGGTAGCGAGAAGACAGCAAGTTAATAATAAACATGACGTTTGAGGTAAAAGTGATGCAACTATTAAGTCACTGCGTGGTAAAATGGAAAACACTGTTAATGGCATGAATGGAGATTTCTTGCAATATCTGTCCTGTGTAATGAGGCATAACCGTTAACCTAAAGTGTCTGCTTTGCATATAGAAGAAGAAACAGGAAGGACGTGCTAATAGACAGGGTATTACAACTTACTGACAAAGTGTTAAAACATAGATAAAGCATAATGGTAGCAGACTGGGAAACCTTGTTGTCCTAAAATGATGTCAGCTCGACAGGCCCGTAAGCCTAGCTTAGCTACGCTACTACCAAGTGATGTCTGTGTGGCTAACGTTAGCTTAGCCCTGTTCAGCTAGTTAAAAATGGCTGCTTTCCTTTAGTTTTAAATCTCTTACCAGACAGAATAGATTGGAATGGCAATCCTCCAAGCTGGCCCCGTTTGGTACAAAACAAGAACTCATCCTTCTTCACTGCGAGATCCAACTCTCCATCATTTCACTTCCCGGGAAATAAAGAACAATTTGTGGATTTGTGTTTTCAAAGATGTGCAGGCTTAATCAGCGAGAAATATTTTTTGTAACATTTGGCTGGAGGATAGTTAATTCAACAACCTTCCGATAGCAGTTCCCCCGCCGGAGCTAAAAGCGGTTAACTGAGCCTGTGTGGTCTTTATGTCGACATGTCAAAAGCACGCAGTAAAAACCAATTAACCAAAGCGAAAAATGTTCATAAAACAAAAAGAAAAGGAGAGCAAAAGAAGCAACTCTCCCCCTCCCCCTTAGCCCTAAAACGGTCTCTGCTTTAAAAAAATAAAAACGTCCTGTCTTACTCCTCCATCGCAAAATCCAATCTAAAAATGAAACACATCCTGTAAAAACCTCTCGAAATCTGGCATCGGCCTATATTTTGACGATTATTTCGATCATTATTTCAGCCTCGGTTCCTGTTGGTTTCCATTTGAATTCATGGATTCCTTTCTTTAATGGCGGCCACAGGGACAACTCTGCCTTCCACAGCCGATTGGCTCGTTCGTGGTCAAAGCTTCGTCAAGTTAGCGGAAGTTAGACCCAAAAACAGCACGGACCGGCACGCGGTTCCGGTTAAATAAAAGCCTCCATTTAAAAACTAACACATCATGACAAACCCCTAAAAGACAGTCTTACAAAAACCACACACATCTATTTTTATCCACTCATTAAATAAATATTTTTGGTTTAATCGGTTCTCCGCGTGGCATTAGTGGACACTTCCTCGCTGTAGTCTCAGCCGGTGTTTTATTTTGACAGGTCAGATCGGAAATGTGTCGGTTTAATATGGCTGACTTGACACTGTCGTGGTCATGAGGCTGTAATAACACAAGACTGATTGGTATTGCCGCTAGGCCAGCGCAAGTGGCGCTACTGAGCAACAGATTTTGTTACTAATGATCGAGCCCTGTAAACTTGCTCACTTACACAGTGCACCACCTAGCGCATGTGATGTTGCACTGGCAGCTGGAAGGTGCAGCAAAGATGCGGTGATGTGCCCTTTGTTTTGTTTCGATCTAAATGAAACTTTTGCCTCTCGAGGCCAAAAAGATACAAGTGTCGTTTCCTTAGGATACGATCTAAGAAAAAAAATTATAAAATGACATCATATGTCATTTTCACAATGAATAAATCTGCAAATGTTGTAATGTATTTTAATCTTTAAATGTGCACAGTTTTGTGTATTTTACTCTTTAAATGTGCATGTAGCACAAAAAGGAACAAAACAATCAACCAAATTACCAAAAAAAAAATTTTTTTTAAGGAGCAAAAATGAATAAAGTTATGCACACATCAAAATCATCACAGATATAAACAAAAGTGAACAGAAAAGTTAATTTAAAAAAGAACAGAAGTGAACAAAGGAATAAAGATGAACAAAATAATTCACAGAAAATGAGGAACAACTAACAAAATAAACACAGACATGAACAAAAGAGAACAGAATAATCAGTAAAAGGAACAGAAGTGCAAAAGCTAATGAAGAATATGAATAAAATGATGTACTAAAAAAACAAAATAATTAAAAGGATTTAAAATAAATTTAAATGAACAATATTAGCAAAACATGAACAATATTAATCCAGAAAGATGAAGGAATATAAATAAAATATTCAAGACAATGAACAAAAAATTTCAAAAGACAGACAAAAAATATGAACGATTAACAAAACAATCAATATAATGAACATGTATTAACAAAAACAAAATTTGTCAATGGAGAAATGAAGAGTATAATTTGCAAAGAATATAAAATGAACAAACTAATGAAGAAAACTAACAAAAACCAATACAATAATGAAGAAAAATGAGCAAAATAATGAACAACACAATAAGAAAGACCCCAAAGCCCTTTTAGGTTCAGACTCTGTGTTGTGGAAACAATTATCTAAATTAAATACATAAATTTGAGAGCCATTTAACTCAGTGTGACTTCAGTGAAATTAAGGACCAAGAATGTACAGTATGGAAACTGTTAAAAGGTCCGTTTATTTGCCTCAACATTGTCATTGTTCAAGACTGCCTGTCACACATCCTTTTTATTTCTTTGTGTGTAAGCTTCAGCATGGCATCTATCAGACCATATTGATAACATGTATTTCATCATAATGAATAAAATATGTCAGAATAAATATGAGTGAAAGATTAATTAAATATGGCTTCGGTAGACATTGTGTAGTACATGTGTATACAACCCTGTTTAATTAAAATGTACAAGAATTCTCTAACTACTGTTCTCAGTTGAAGATGCATAATCATTTACTTGAATTTTTATGTGAGTAAAATCAAGCCGACTAAATGTATCACATTTTTCTTGTGTAGTCTTGGCAATTAGAGAAGTTATATTCTTTCCTTCAGAGTGTTTTGTTGCCACTCCTACTGCAAACGTGTTGAACAGCGTTGGTGTGAATAAACATGGGTTTTTTTGATCACTTGGCAGGAGTGTAGTCTTAGATTTGTGCAACTGTATTAATGTTTGCACATGCATTAATTTCATATTTAAATTTGCATCACTGTGGGGAGTAAGATGAGCTCCAGGAAGGCTTCAGCAAAATAACAAGATACACTCCCCTTGAACTGTAAGCCCCAAAGCAGTAATTGCATAATTTTACTCTGAAAAAAGTAAAAATGTCTCTCAGGATATAATCAGATGATTTTATTTATTTGTTCTTTGCAAGTATTTGGTTCAGGCCAGCATTTCCCTCCAAACATTTTCTGACCTAAAGCAGATAGTTTAACATCATAAATCTTCACAATTTTCCCTGGAAACAAGTTCTCCACTGTCTATATATTTGCAAAAATTGCAAAACATTACTCATCTGGTGTTTGTCCAAACCAAAAGGACTGTAATTCAATTATAGCTGCAAACTGTGCTGTTTGTGCTGGTGACCTTAGTGCCTTTGAGTTCAGCACCAACATGTAGGTTTCCATGTAAATTGTTGCATACATTTTGTTAGCATTTAAAAATAATTTCTCCAGCTAGAACTACACTCAACATAGATTCAGACCCACTTGTGTTCCAGTTTGGTGGCCCTAGCTCTAATTATAAAGCCATTCAATGCCAAAACTGATTTTGAACTTTTCTGACTCTTGCAATATTGACTTTTGACCTTTTGTCTCCAAAAGCACCAAACGCACAGCCCCAAGTGAACATCTTAGGGTCAACCTGTATACCAGGATCAATGACCCTAGGTTCATTTCTTTTCTAGTACAGAGCTTTATGAACCTGTGACTTTGATCTCTGACCTATTATCTCCAAATACATAGCAATAGGTGTTGGTACCAATATCAAATATGGGTTGACAAGTTTGACCTAGCTTGATTCATTTTTGACTTAGCGCAGGGATGGACAGAACTTTTACAACTACATGAGGTTAACCTTTGATCTTTTGACCTTTCATTTGTTTTTTGGAGTTAGAGCATGAATGGACAGAACTGTTATGACCCAATGACCCTGACATTTGATTGTTTTACTCTAAAATCATAGGCATAGGTGCTACCCCAAGGTCAACTTGTGTGCTAAGTTTGAGAAACCTAGCTTTATTTATTTTTGAGTTGGAGCTTTATAACCTAAGTTACAACATGGCCAGACAGAAGTTTTATGCGTCTATGACCTTGACTGATCACTTGAAACCAAAAACATAGCCACAGGTGCTAGACCCATGGTCATTCTACATGTCAAGTTTGGTGAGCTGAGCATAATTGGTTTTTGAGTTAGAGCTTTAGAACCTTGTGACCTTCACCTTCGACATTTTGTCACAGCAATAGGTGCTTGTCCCTAAGTCAGCCCGTATACCAAGTTTGTTGAATCTTTCATCATCATAGTCGTTTTGGAGGCTGCTGTCCAGCTTGCACTGGGTTGGCCTTTGCTCTCTCTGTGGCACTTCTCCATGTGTCCCGGACCCTGGGATCTTCCTTGTTGACTCTAAGCAGTCACATGTTGGCTGACACAATGTCCTGCTAGGTCTTCCTACCTAGCTTTATTTATTTTCAGGTTAGAGCACGGACAGACAGAACTTTTGTGAGCCTATGACCTTGACCTTTGGGCTTTTGAAGCCAAAAACGTAGCCATAGGTTCAACCCAATTTTCAATTCAATTTTATCTGTATAGCACTAATCATAATTGACGATTATCTCTAGTTGCCAGTTCCAACATCAACTTGTATGCCATGCATGGTGAGCTGAACTTTATCTGTTTTTGAGTTAGAGCTTTATGGCCCTGGGACCTTAACCTTTGACCTTTTTGTCTCCAAAGATATTGTAGTAGGTGCTAGTCCCAAGGTCATCCTGTATGCCATGTTTGGTCAGTTGAACTTAATTTGTGTTTGAATTAGAGCATGGATGGACAACACTTCTGTTGAGCTGGGTTGGGCAGCTTCACTTCTGTGTGATGGAAAATAAGGTGAGCTTGGGTTGGTTTGGTCCTTTTGCCTCTTATTTATTTTAACATCAACTCTTGGACATAGAACATGTCCCGGCAACACTCAATTCTATTCTATTTGTATAGCGCCAATCATAATCACGGATTATCTCTAGGTGCTTCACAATTTGAGGCTGAGACCTCATGACTACACAGACAGACAAAGAATCATTTGCATTCACAACTATGGACAATTTAGAGTAACCAGTTAACCTAGTACATGTTTTGGTTGTGGGAGGAAGGGAGTAACTGGAGAGAACCCACGCAGACATGGGGAGAACATGCAAACTCCACACAGAAGGGCCCCACCGCCTGGTGTTGGGATCAAACCCAGGACCTTCTAGCTGTACCACTGCACCACCGTGTCACCCCTTATACATACATGGGCTGCATACAACATGGAACAAAAACTTCTTCTGGTCTGGCTTGATAACGTCACATCCTGTCTCTTTGGCGCTCACATAGCCCTTCCAAAAGAAAAGCATCATATAGTGATCAAGGCCGCAAAAAATGGCAACATCTAACAGCTTCTATGAGCTTATACCTCGACATGTGATCTTTTGATACCAAAAACATAGCAATAGGTATTAGTTCCAGGGAATAGCACCTGTGCACCAAAACTGGTGACTCTAACTTAATTTGTTTTCAGGTTAGAGCACAGACAGAGGTGCATGATTCCATACGTGTTCTTTCACAGTTTGGATGTCTTCAGTATTTTTACAGTGTTGAAAATAAAGAAAAATCACTGTAGGTGTGTTATGGAATTCTTCTGGGACACTTGGAAACCCAGTCCTGTGATAAATATTGGGTCCTGACCAGAAATTAAAGAAAGGCCGATCTAAAGCACATGTTAACCTTTTGCAGTAGATGTCACCACTTCATATTGTGTGGTCCTTGTCTTTTTCATTGGATCCTAGAGGATTGAGCAGCTTTCTTAAATCTCCCCATAGGAACAAATGATACACATTCACATTCTGTTCTTCCCACGCTTTATCATTACTATCGTTGATATGAAAAACAATTGTGGTATCTGATAGCATCGGTACAGATTGTTTAAAAGCAAAAGAAACTCTAATAGTGCAGTGAGCATGGTTGTCATACAGAGTAACTAATGGGGAAGAGCAGATTGTTATCATATCTGGTGATGGTTTTCTCTCACTTATCGGCTGCTCCTTCTTATCTACGTCCTGCAGAAACTCGCTGACATTTATATAATAGTGTATCACAGACCAGGGAGGGGGCTTAGTTTGAACATTAAGGGGACTATTTAAAATGGAAATGAGGGGAAAAATTGAACAAAACAAGACGAGCAAAAATGCCGAAAATGAGCAAGGAAAGAAAACAAAATAAACATGGTAAGAAGGAAAATGATTTAACTGAGCAAAAAAAGCAACAAAATGTGCAAAAATGACCAATATAACATAAAGATATGAACAAAGTTGAAAAATCTGAAAAATACTCAATCTTCTTCTTCTTCTCCATCCGGCTGCTCCCCTCACGGGTCGCCAACTCAATATTAACAAAATAAACAATATGAAAGAAAATGCATGAAACAAAAACAAAAATAAACAAAAATAATAAGAATAATAAAAAAAATTAAATGAAATAACAATAAAATAAACAATCATTATGGGCCTAGAGCCTGTTAAATAAAATAAATAAATAAATAAATCAAAGAACTAAATTGTGCTAAAGGGGAACAAAGTAATCAAGATAATGAACAAAAATATGTACATGAAAACACTGAAAATGACCAAGAATTTACAAATTGACCAAGAAGTGAACAATAATTTACACAAATGAAGAATAAAATGAACAATTTCAAGATTAACATTAGTAAAAATGAAAAAAAAGTAAGATAATTTGAAAAAGAACAGTAAAGGAGCAAAAATGATCCTCAAAATGAACAACATAATTGCCAAAATTAACAAAAAAGAAACCAGCAAATCAAAATACAAAGAGACTAAAATGAACAAAATAATGAGATAAACTAATTAAAAAATGAACATAATGATACAAACAATGAACAAAATAAAAAAGGTAATGAACAAAACATTTTAACACAGCGATTGGGAGGAAAATAAATTGACCAGCAGTTGCTTTGGATTATTGTTGTCAATGTAGTTTTGTAGGTTTTATGTCATTTTGTATTCTTGTTGTTGTATATGCTTTTATATTCCTGATGTTGTTTTATGTGCTGTCTTGCCCAGGGCACTCTTGTAAAATAGATTTTTATTCTCAATGAGTTTCTCTTTCTGGTTAAAAAAAGGTTAAATGAAAAAAAAAATAAATAATAAAAAACACATGTGAATGTGCCACACAGTGTTGCCCATGCACCTCAGTTAACTGCCTGTTTGATGTGACTTAACGTGACTTAATATGAACAAAATAGGCAAAAAAAATCTAACAAAAAGTGAATTAAACATCATGTAACATAAAATCAACAAAACAATGAAAAATACTAGGTAATGAGAAAAATGAACTTAATATATGCAGCAAAATAAACAAAATCTGCAGCAAAATGAACAAAAATGAACAAAATGAGCAATAAATTGAACAAAAAAAAATATTGAAAATGCACAAAAATTAGCTTAAAATATGCAGCAACAAAAGAACAAAAAAATGAACCAAATAAGCAATGAAATGAACCAAATTAACTTAAAATATGCATTGAAATGAACATAAATGAACAGAATCAGCAATAAAGTCACACAATTGAAGCAAAAATAACCAAAATACGGAATAAAATGGATAAACTTAAACAAAACAGGAACAAAATAAGTACAAAATGAGCACACGTTACACAGGCAGTTATAGGGTAAATGGATGAAATAATTCACCTGTGGATTTCTTCAGTTTCACCAAAGATTTCAAGTTAATACACTGCTCAATGTTTAAGCTAATCATTTCCTTTAATCATAATCAACCTTGTGCACTTCAATCAGTAGCTTGAACTAAAGAAGCCACTTCTTGGAAACTTCCAGAAGTTGTGTGTGAATAGCCAACCTTTAATATATAACACTCAGTGTGACTGTGAACCACGTGGTTTTATCCTCACAAGTGCACTCTCATTACTAGACATCCCTCATAGGTTAATTCCTCCCATTCCCTCCTTGAACTCTACACCTTTGATCCCATCCGCACTTCAGAATACTGTGGAAATAAAAGTATGTCATAGTTTTGTCCGACTACTGCTCTGACATGTGATTTGCCACGGTGTGTGGTCTCTGCCATTCCATTTGTCAGACAGCCCCGTGTCACTGCTCTGTGACTAAATCCACAGAGAGTGAATAATAAAAGTTAGACTTAACCGCAGAGAGGACGCGGACTGAATTTAATGAAGGTCTGCGGTCAGAAAACACAGAGAAACACTTGCAGAAAATTAAACATAGTTGTGATTTAACAGGCTGAAATGATTAATAATGTGTCGAGGTGAGAGGACAGTGTGGAGAAAGTGTCTCCATCGGTGTTTTCTAATATGTCTACAGAGTTGTTGCCTATATGTCAAGGTTCAAGACCCTAAAAAAAGTGGCACCTCCTTTGGACTCAAAGGTCTATATAACAAAGCATTTTTACAGTAAGACAATAAAATGGATAAGAATTTATTTTGCTCATACTGATTTAACCCTTTCTTGCACGGTGTCCACTACACTAGCCTACAAAGGCAAACTTATAGTAACCAGGTGACATTAAATTTATACAAAATCAAGGCAAAAAGCAACACAAAACGCAACGAACCGGTGAGTATTTTTGACATAAAATGAACAAAATAATCAGGAAAATGTGCAACAAGTCTAAGGTACAAAATAATGAGGAAAATGAATAAATGTGAACAAAATCAATAGAAAATGAACAAAATGATCAAAAAAGTAAGATAAAAAAGTCAACAAAATCAGAAGAAAAATGAATAAAAAACATGCTAAATAAACAACTCAATCAAGAAAATTAATGAAATTAGATGTAAAAAGAAGGAAAATGAGCAAAAATGAACAAAGTTTGAAGCAAAATGAGCAACACAATCAAGAAGCTGCAATGGGAAAAAAACAAAAGAACAAAAACTAGCTAAAAAAACAAGTAAATGAATACTGAAAAAGTCTGAAAAGTCCAATTTTTTAAATTATTCATGCATGAAAGGATTAATTCAATGCAATTTGAATTGTGCAGTGCCCATCATAATCATCAATTATCTCTAGGTGCCTCACATGTTCAAATGTTAATGTTGCAAACTCCAGCACACACAAGATTAAATCAAAATGAACAAGTGAAGCACTATATCAATAAAAATGAACAAAAATAAATAAAATAATTGACAAAATTTTAAAAAGAAAGAAAAAAGAAGATAATCCCTAAAAATGAGTAAATTTAACAATAGTAAGCAAGATTATCAAGAAAATGAGGACAAACATCCAGAAATGATCACAAATGAACTCAAAATACAACAAATTGAACAAAATTAAAATCCTACTAGCTCTACTACTATTACTCCTCGTGCTACTACTAATAATATTAATGATAATAGTAATAAAAACCTACATTGCATCCATTTTCATTTCAATCTTAACTATTTTTCTCATTTTGGTTATTTTTGTTCACTGTCTACACTTTTTAAAATTTATTATTTGATGTATTTTTGATCATTTTCTTTACTGTTTTAGTTCTTTATCTTAATTGCCTCTATCATTCTGGATTATTTTGCTGATTTCTGCTCAGTGTTTTTCATTATTTGGATCACTTTGTTGATTTCGAGCTCATTTTCTTCATTTTGATTTCACATGTTGAACTTCAGTCTGTGCTTAAAGTGAGGACATTTCGGAGCTTGTGCTTCTATGGGACTTAATTGCGTCTGTATTATGTAATTCTCTGCTCTGGTGTACAGACTGTGTTTACTGTTGCCACCTCCGGGTCTGCGCATTAGTGAGTCATATGACGTTGGATGCAGCAGCAGGATGAACCGGGCTGCTTTGAAAAGACCACAGATGTCATGTGACATATCTGAAGAGCTTTCTGTAAATCAATAAAATTGACCACACAGGCAGGATGCGGCTGAAACACTGAGCGATGAAGACCATGACTCGGAGTCCACAGTTCAACAGTGTAACGTATGTTTACAGAGGTCAGGTGATCTTTAATTCCTTTTCTTGGCACCTGCAGGGGATGACGACCGACAAAGCAGGTCAACACACATGGCACGTTCAAATCAAGTAGCCCTCGTCATGCTGACATAAAGGACTTGAAGGTACATGAAGCTCAAATTTACCTATACCTTTAGCTATTTCACAATATTTAGCGTAGTGGTCAGCAACTTACATAATCTAAAGAGCCATTTTTGTTGAGAAAGAAAAACATATGTGGCTACAGCCACAAAAAAAACACATTTTTAGCACATTTTAAAGCCATATTGTTTCTTATGTCATTCATTTTCTTTCACGTTGTTTGTTACTTTGTTCCCCTTTTTTCAAATTGTGCTAATTTGATCATTTTTTAGTTCATTTTATTGATCTTACTATTCATTTCTTTGTTTATATTCAATGTTTTATTCATTTTTGTTAAGTTTTGTTGATTTTCCTGATCATTTTGTCCAGTTTTATCTTAATCTTGTTAATTATTTTGCGTTTTTTTTTGTTCTTTATTATTCCTGTTTGCTTTATTTGTCGATTTGTTCATGTTTTAAAATTACTGTATTTCATTAGTTATATTATTAAGTCTTGTTCATTACTTTGATTAGTTTGTTCATTTTGTAGATAATTGTGTTTAGTTTTGTCTGAAGTTTTTGAAATTAGGTAGTTTTTTTTCTTCTTTTTGTTGATTTAGTGCTTATTTTGTTCATGTTGATGTATTATAATGTGTTATTATTATCTTGTGTTACTTGTGGCTATATGTTAATAATATAATTAGGCTTTTTTAAGTTTTGTGAATGAGGTTTAAAATGCATAAATCTGCAAATTTGTCCCTTGTTGTGACCGTTGTCAAGAAGGGCATCCAACGTAAAAAAAAAAACCTTTGCCAGATCAAACATGCGAATCATTGGTATTTCGCTGCGGCGACCCCTGAGGGGAGCAGCCGAAAGGAGAAGAAGAA
>JAQQAE010003971.1:0-19395 GCA_029823295.1 Pseudamia nigra | reverse complement strand
CTCAGTTAAGGTCAGTGTTCATGACTCCACCATAGGAAAGAGAGTGGGTGAAATGTCCTGCATGTCAGAGTTGAAGATGAAAACCACTGTTGACCAAAAAGAACATAAAGACTCATCTCAGCTTTACCAGAAAACTTCTTGATGATCCTCAAGCCTTTTGGGAAAACCCTCAGTGGACTGATGGACTGGTCACTTTTAAATGGACTAACAAAAGTTGAACTTTTTGGAAGGTGTGTGTCCCGTTACATCTGGTATAAAAGTAACACAGCAATTCAGAAAAGAAACATCACACCAGCAGTAACATATTGTGGTGGTAGTGTGACGGCCCGGGGATGTTTTACTGCTTCAGGACCTGGAAGACTTGCTGTGGTAAATGGAACCACGAATTCTGCTGAAGGAGAATGTCCATCTATCTGTTAGTGACCTCAAGCTGAAGCACACTTGGGTTCTGCAACAAGACAATGATCCAAAACACACCAGCAAGACAGATCTACCTCTGAATGGATTAAGAAAAACTAAATGAAGACTATGGAGTATCCTAGTCAAAGTCCTGACCTGAATCAGAATGAGATGCTGTGATGTGGCCTTTAAAAAGGTGGTTCATGCTCCAAAACCCTCCAGTGTGGCTGAATTACACCAATTCTGCAAAGATGAGTGGGACTAATTTCCTCCACAGCATCATTAAGACTCCATTGACAGTTATCACACACACTTGATTGCAGTTGTTGCTGCTAAGGGTGGACCAATCAGTTATTAGGGTTGGGGGCACACTTTTCACACAGGGTCATGTAGGTTTGGATTTTTTTTTTTTTGCCGTTATAAATAAAAACCATTTAAAAACTACATTTACATTTATTTGATCTGAAACATTTCAGTGACAAACATGCCAGAAAATCAGAAATCAGGAGGGGGAAAACGCTTTTTCACACTACTATATTTTCAGTCAAACCACCTCCTGGAATGGCAAATCCAAACCTGCAATAATTACACTGAGGGACAGTGCAATAGATTTATTGCCTTTTTCACTGATAAAACCATTCAGTATGTGCACAGAAATTAGGGATCTAACGATGCACCTTATGGTTTGTGGACAACCTGTCGCCAGGGATATATTTGCTGGACAATGTTGTGTATTTTATGTAAAAAAAAAAAAAAAAAAAGCTGAATGACTGAAAACTGAGCCAAAGTAACAAACCTTGCTAAAGACATCAGATACTCCTACATCAAATACTAATGCCTTGTAACATAACTGTATGTTTAGCATAGTGTTGTGCTTCTGTTTTTGTGGCTGAGGAAATGTTATAGTTTGCAGCTTGAGCACTTAATTTAATTAGAAAGATTTGGACAAATTGTACAAATCTACACAGCTTACATGTGTAAGAGCTGAACTAGGGACCATAACCTTATGGATCCTAGACCCCCAGGTACATATGAGAATTTAAAATAACTGTCACATATACATGGTGAGTTTTTAAATTCACTATTCAGTTTAATTTTCATTATGTCGTCCTATCTCACTCCATGTCCCACACATTAACCTGGTGGACTCATGACTCTTCTTCTGTGAAATGGTGCGTTTGAGGTGCACTATTCCCCCTGCTGTGTTACTACCAAATGGTGGTAAAAACGATAGTAAATGTTTTAGTTTGACGCTAAAGTTATATTAACTAGTGGAGGTAGCTGTGTGTGTGCGTGTGCGGTGTTGTTCAGCCTTCCTTTTCTTCTTCGTCAAATTTGTGATGCTGACAGTGTTTGGTCATTTCCATGTCTCCTCAGGAGACTTCGTTTCAAGCAGGTGTCTGCTTCCAGTCAAAACAAACATGTTGTTGAAAGTGCCTAATTGCTTCTCACTTGAGTTGACAAAAACCATAAAATAAGTGAAATTAAAGACATGCTGTGTCACAAAAAAGTAAAAATCTATTTTCCGGTGGGAATAGAGTTGTCTGTTTCAGCTGTAGTCTGCGATTCTGCAGGGACATCGGTCTTTATCTCATTTGTCTTAATAAGTAGAAGTTATTTTATCACAAATGCTAGTTTTAATCCACTGCTTTTATTTAGTTAAATTCAATAACATCACAAGTTAGTCAAACATCTGTGGCATTTAGTGGACTAAGAAACTTGAGAGATTAGCTGCTTATGTGATGCTGCTGCTATGACAGCACAGTGGAGTCTAGTGGAGTCCATCTCTCTGGTCAGAGCTATTTTTGTGGCAAAGGGGGAGTCTGCATAGTGTCAGGTGGTAAGAATGTTCTACTTTCAAGAATGATTGACCATATTGAGATCAGCTCCAAGGACTATGTGTCATCCAATGTATCCTGCCCACAACATTACCACTTCACCTGTCAGCGGTCATATTACGGCTAATATACTCAGCAGCGGTGAGTAAACTAAACTGAATGTGTTTCTCCACAGCCTGCAGCAAAAGTCCATACCGATGTGCTGTCGGAGCTGGTCCGACCCAGCATTGACTATGTACGACACAAGAAGTTCCGCTCTGGCAACTTCCCATCATCCCTGAGCAACGAGACAGACCGGCTAGTTCACTGGTGTCACGGAGCGCCGGGTGTCATCCATATGCTCGTCATGGCTTATAAGGTGAGATCCGCTCAGGGCCTGGAAACTGATTCAGAATGAGAGAAGTGTTTGGCAAACACTGAATCTGTCACTTCAATCTATCATATTGACAACAGTGGCACCTTGTGGTCCTTCTGTGCACTGCATGGATCATACAAATATGTTCTTAAAATGTGGGCTGTGCCTTTTTAAGAGTTTAAAATGTGTTTTTAGCTGTTTAATCAAACACATTTCACCTTGTCAGTGGTACTTTGAATAAAAATGTCCCAATAGAAAAAATGAGAAATTAAATAATGCGAAATGTGTTCTTCTGTCATTTTGAACATTCATTCAAACCTAGAAAAGTGGTTATTAATGACACGTCCTGGATGGAACGTGCAGACATTTTATTCCTTGGATGTGCTTTACATTTTGTTGTCTTTTTTTCTGCTGCTGAAACTATACAATCAAGTTCAGTAAGAAGTCTCCCACAATAGGGGTACTAAATTAAACAAGCACCCCCCCCGACCCTCACGAGGATTAAGGGGTAGAAAATGGATGGATGGATGGAAATTAACCACCAAACCAATAAAATAAACAAAACAACACTAACCCTATAAAATAACAAAAATTTAAACACCAACTCAGTAAAATAACTGAAAATGAATGTGAGGTATTTCAATTGTTTTCACAACTTTTCCTTTGTTTTTTCCTTTGTATTGAAATGCAATGAGAGTCATAACACTGAAGTAATAAAAAAGAACTTCTTGGTTAAATTTCTTTGACATGCACAGATGTCTCACCAAAAGCTCTGGTTCTCCGACCTGAGTTCAGGGATGGAAGGACTGTATCAACCGTTAGTCGATCAAAGTAGGTTGTTGCTGGCCTTCAACTGTCTGTTGGTTCCCATTTAATAGTACATGACTGACATATTCATTCTTTGCTCTGTAGCAGTGGCCTTCAAAATGGAGCCTCTTGGTTCTAAACACCTCCAGTTACTGTGTCGCCACGTAATGTTTTGGGCACATCTGACTAAAGGGGTGAAGCATCCTTCCAGACGTTGGGAGGTTCCTTGGGGGAACACATTTCTGATGGTACAATCTTGGTGGTTTCTTTGAAGAATATTATCTTCAGTCTTCAGAGTGTGAATTGTAAGATCTTGTCAAATTTGGTAATGGCCAACCAGGCTAGGACTTATCTGACATTGAGCTCTTTCTCTGTAGAGGAAACCCAAGTGGTAAAGAACCTACTGTTGCACGTATGAGGAAATAAAAATATAGGAAATAAAAGACAAATGCTAAGTTTGATCAGCGGATGTTGAATACACTGCTTGAACTCATGTTTCCCCTCCAAACTCATACATGTGGAGTAATATAGGTTATGGAAGTGGGACAAAGAACATTGTGCAGTCTGTCATAATGTGGACCACGTGATCTAGACCGACATCGAATCAGCTACATCCTGTATTTCACTGCTCTCATCTCATGATTAAACAGCAGCTGTATTTAATGTCATTGCCTGGCTTTGCGCACACACACACACATACAAACTGTGGTGCTGCATTGTGGACTAATTTCTTCATTTCTTGGCCCATTAGGGAGCTTCCTGGCAACTAATGTGCTGCTGTTCTCACACACTCATTCCAGATGCAGTGTGTTTGGCACTACACAGAGAACAAGCACAGTGGGACACAATTACCAAACACTGTCTATTAGCACAGCATTTGTTGTCGCAGGAGGAGTTTTCAAATGGCCTCTTATTTGAATTTTGAGACTTTAGCTTTGCAGCTGTAGTTTTTGTGCTGTGATCCTATTAAATTTAGTGCAAGTCTAAACTCTAAATAGCACAGAGTAGGGCAGTGGGGTGTGATAGGATCATATAAACTATGACAGAATACAGAATATGGAGATATTGGTTCGTATTATACTTTTCATTCTGTTGAAAGTTGTTTTTGTAATCCTTCAGTCAGGCAGTCTCACTGAGGTTTTACAACAGATCTGAGGAAAAAGGAAGAAGCCCTTCACCAGAGCTGCAGACAAAAACAAATGGCACAATAGACAAGTCAATCAAAAACTACTAAAAGTATCATTTTAAAAACGACATTGGATAAAAATCTTCCAGATCTGTCATCCATATGCTCAGGGCTTCTAGGATGAACACTTTACTGTTCATTCCATTTGAAATAACCAATGCCAATAGTAACACATGTATCATACATAGGGATAAATAATTGTGCTGTGTGCTGAAGACTGTAGCAATGTCAAGAAGTTGGGAAGTTTTTTACTGAATGGATCCACTGAATTGATTCTAAGGTTTTATTGCTTGCTTTTAAAGCAATTAATGGTCAGGCTCCAGCTTACATTTATGATCTACTGACTCCCTATGAACCTGACCACTGCCTGAGTTCCTGTGGCAGGGCCCTGCTAGTCGCCCTGATCACCAAGGGGACCCAACCTTCACAGTTTGGGCCCCACACTTGTGGACCTTCGTGTTTCAGGCTGGGAAACTCAGTGTCTTTGTTTAAATCTCTTCTTAAAACTCAATTTTACCCACTGGCTTTTTCTTGACCAATGGCTTGTGCAAATATAAATTTATTTTACCAGTATCTGGGAACTTATTTTATGTATTATTATTGATTGCTTCCCTACCATACCGTTTTTTTATTGTCCCATTTAAATTGTCAAGCATTTCATAACTTGTTTTTGAAAAGATAGATTGTAGGCAGATGGGGAAGGAAGGAGAGAGGTTAGGTACTATTCGTCTCCCATCAGGAAATTCAAATAATCCCACAGCTCTCATACAGTATGTAAATAAGAAGATACTATAAAAACAGATAAATAATAACACTTTACCAGAATAACAGGCACCCTGTTTGTTACTGCATAGTACCCATTATGTCTGTGTAATGGGACCAATTAACAGTCACTATTAAAGTCTAATGGCAGTGGGGACAAAGGATCTCCTGAACCTCTGTCCTTCAGCGCAGTGACGTGAGCCTCCCCCAGCAGCTGCTTCTCTGTCTGGTCAGGATGTCATGGAGTGGGTGTTTATTGTCGTCCATAAGTGTCCAGCTTCTTCATCATGTGATGCCCCACCACAGTTCTGAGAGTGTCCAGCCTCCTACCTACCACAGAACTGGCCTTTTTCACCAGTTTGTTCAGGCGCCTACAGTTTTTGTCTGTGATGCCACTCCCCCAGCAGACAACAGCATAGAACAGTGTATTGCAGTGGCAGTGTGCTAAAACATATACAGTACGTCACAGCAGACATTGAATAACCTGAGTCGTCTCAGGAAGAAGAGGTGGCTTTGCCCCTGCACACTACATCTATGTTGGTAGACCAAATTTATGCACCTGTCTAATTTTGTTTTGATGCATATTGCACATTTTATGTTCATCCAATAAATCTCATTTCACTGCTGGATTATTACTGTGTCCATCAGTTAATTGATTGATCAAAATGAAACGCGTACCGTACTGATTTATACATGAAAATAATAGAAATTGTCAGGGGTGCCTAAACTTTTTTCATCCAATGTATTTTTGCATGAGGTTACTTGGTCAAAGCACTGCTTCAGTTTGAAGTCACTGGGGAGGTCACATTGCCACAAATAATTATCTCTAATGAGACAAACTGTCAAATTGGATTTGCACAAGTCCACACAGGGCTTGTGTTGACGTTCCAGCCTTCACACAATGCTGACAGCTAGTCTGTCAGTACCATGAAATGCAGCGGCAGTGCTCTGTATGGATTAGTTTCATTACTGACTAATGAGGTCGGGTCATACGGGAACATGAAGGCTTTTATGTAGATCCAACTGTTATCTTTACTCGTGGGAAACAAGGCTTTTAACAAAGGAGTTTTGTCGACTGATGAAAGGGATTACACTCATGACAGGTGCAGGTGTTAATATTTAATTTTATTTTTTTACCAGTTATTATATTCTCAGTTCTGTTAGTTTCTCTTCTGTATGTTCACAGTGTTTGAATCTGTCACTTATTGAAATTTCTCCAGTGGAGCGACTCAAAAACCAACACGGATGTAATAACTCAACACAATGTAGCACATGTCCCCTTTGGGTAACGGAGTGAACACTGTGCTTGGATGAAGGAACAACAGTCTGAACACACCATCATTTTAATGAGCCTTTTGGGGACACTCAGTTTTTTCAGATTGGACTTTGACTTTTAATCTTCGATTTAAATTGTACATGATTTAATTGTGTTGACAAAGCTGTTCAAAAACTGATGATGGTTGCTGCTTTAATGTTCATTTTTGGAACCACAGGAATTTAATCTGAAGGTATACATGTCATTACTTTTATTTTATCATTCCTGCTCTTGTTTATCCAGGTCTTTTCATCCTATTTGGTATTTAAAGGCCCAGTGTGTAAGATTTACAGAGATCTAATTCAGGGACAGAATAACATTCTTGAATAATTTTTTTAATTATTGTATAATCAAGTAAAAATAAGAATCATTGTTTTCATTGCCTCAGAGTGAGTTGTTTCTATCTTGTAACTGAAGGAGCAGGTCATTCCCAGAATCCAACATGGTTCTGCTGAAACATGTATAACATGTATGTGATTACATGGTACACAATAACAGTTTTATTGTTTGAGATTTCTAAATTGGTTTTGTCATCATTCTTCGCTACACACACAACATTAATCTCATTTCCTCCCAGAGACTATGAGGATATATATGCTATATTTGTGCTTTTGGATCTTCTTCTTCTTCTCCTTTCGGCTGCTCCCCTCAGGAGTCGCCACAGCGAAATACCAATCATGCGCATGTTTGATCTTGCATTTGGATAATGGCATAAAAATGACAGTCTTTTCATTTTCTACGGTACTTTATAGATAATGAAATGTCATGTCTCACACTGGTTTCAGATTGTTGTTTTCTGTACATGTCAGAACAACACAAAGTAAAAGTGAGTTGACAGCACTGAAGCACTGACATTTGACTTGATCAGTAGCAGTGGATTTCCAATCTTTGCAGTCAGCTGAGTGTGTTAGTGATTGATTTCTCACTCAAGAATATAAAACTAGCAGGAACAGATAAGTCTGAGCTTTTCTGCTGAGGTGTAAACTGGATAAGAAACATTCATGAAGGTGCTTGTACTCGGACATTTATTGAAATGCACCTACAGCAGAAAGATACTCAGTCACACACACTCCTGATCTGTGAGCTAAACCATGCGCAGTGATTTGATTGTGATCTGCACTGGGTTATAAAGGCCATCCTGTGTGTCCTGTAGGTGTTTAAAGAGGAGAAGTACCTGAAGGAGGCTACAGAGTGCGCTGAGGTGATCTGGCAACGAGGTCTTCTCAGAAAAGGCTACGGTCTCTGCCACGGCACGGCTGGCAATGGATACGCCTTCCTGTCTCTGTACAAACTCACCCAGGAGAAGAAATATCTGTACCGTGCCTGCAAGGTAAGATCTCCACCGCTAAATCCACTGAACCTTGTTCCAGCTTTTTCCACCAGTATGATCAGAAGACTGATCAAAACAATCAGGCTTTGAATAGGTGTGGTTTTTTTTTTTTTTCAGTGTTGCGGACAGTTCATATTTTTAATTGGTCTTTTTTTCTCCCAAAATGAACTGAAAATTAAACAGGATTCCAAGTTATTTTCTCTGAAAAATGTACACCATATACGGTTTGAGTCAAAATTCTTAGTCCCTCTTTGAAAAATTGCCATTTTGTTAACCCCCAGAAGAACTGACCTTTTTATTCAGGCGCAGCACAAACCACCACTATTTAACTGAATAATGGTCTGGTTAGAGTGAAATGGCCTGAAAATAAAATCTGAATTTTTTTTTTTTTCCCTCCACAAAAAAATCAATTTACTCCCCCCCCCCCCTTTTTTTTTTGGTATTTACGGTATTTATTTATTTATTTTCCTACAAATGACAGCGATGACTCAAAACGAGTTTTGCTTTTATTTGATCAAAAACTTAACAAATGGTAGTTTGAACACAGACAGACTTGTTTACATTCACATTGAAAGATGAATAAGGTACTGAATCTTTAACGATGTGCAAAGCGACCGCTGCGCTGATCACTTTCCATCGTCCCCCTTTCTAAGAGTTTAAGTTGAGGAGTTTGTTGGTGGTAGTGGTCTTTGAAGTTACAAAGTTTGTTGGTGGTGTCTTGTATGTCTCGTTATTGGTACCATGTTGTTGTACCTCAAGTTGATTTTTAAATCATATGCAGCAAAAAACTCAAATTAATCGATAAAATCGATATATCGCCCAGGTCTAGGTCTAACTGTGTGAACTGAACTTAAAACTGAACATTGGCCCAATATTCACTTCAGAAAGGATTTGAAGCATCAACATTTTGTTTTAGTTTTTATGTCAAAAACAAAAGAAATTATGTTGGATCTGAGAAGGGTTGTTGATGGCCACAGAGTAGAACGATATACAAAGTTATCATAAAATGGATGCATGGGTCAAACGCACAAAAAAATAGACGTACCTGTGTATGACTGTTTCCACTGTAATAAAGAAGTACACATGCTACAACAAAGTCGAGCTGAGAAAAAGGGGAAAAGTCACAGGGAACCAGCATTAATCAACCTACTGGTAAACACATTTCCAGAAACAGCTGGAGAAAGATTCAAGGGTCAGATGTGGCTCAGGGGTCACTGGTTGCCTTCCCCAGATCCAAAACCTCTGAAACAGAAGGAATTTCCTCATCAAAATGTTGAGATAACTGTCTCTGTGACTCATCATTGACTGAGCATCAGAAAGCATTGCACTGCAGTTTCCTGAAATTTGTCCAAATGTTGTGCTTTTTCTCCTCCTCCAGTTTGCCGAGTGGTGTTTGGATTATGGGACTCACGGTTGTCGGATTCCAGACAGACCCTACTCTCTGTTTGAAGGTATCTCCTGTTATTCACTGTCGTTGCACATTGACTGAACAACTGCTCTGACATTTTCATTCCCTTCCTGAACTGAACAGCATCTTTCAAATCAATATAATGGCGGCTGTGCTCTGAACACATAATGTGAACATTAAGTGTGCTGATTCCTCTTCCTCCATCAGAGCCAGTTTTCAAACGGCTTCTGTAATCCTGTCTGTGTGAAGTGAGATAGGCCTTTGACTTAGCTGCAATGGAAGGATTAACACAGCAGAAAATCCCCAAATTACTTATTTACTCACACTAGTAGTTTAAAATACACCATTGTCTAAGGTTAACTGTGTGGATGTGGATGCACAGGTGTCACAGATTCACCCTCACACCATCACTGAAAATCAAAGCTTTCTACAGGACTTTTGGACACTGATTGGAGCAAACATTGCAGTTTTACAAACACCAGCCTAAAATAATTTGGGTTAAGTGTTTCTTAGTTATCATGAACTGACTCAAAGTAACTGAGAAATATGGGCAAAAATGTTCACAAGAGCCTGAATCAACCAAAAAGGCAGATATTGGATTCACAATCCCATGGATCAGTGTTACTGGCCACAAAATGAGTGTGTCTAATCCAATCAACTTGAACCTCACCATGGTCATTGACCGCTATGACATGCTCTACTGCTTTTGTGAGACATTAGTCAAAAGTTTACAATTGAGAGGCCTGTTTATTGTGCAGATACTTTACGATTGTCACCAACATGTCAGATGTCTTTACAGTTGAAAGGTTGATTTCTGTTCAGTCATGAAATTTGAACAAATCAGAAGGTTATTTGTGATTTTAAAAGATTGATAAGAAAACAAGGTGAAACCACATAAAGTGGATTAAAATGGGAAGTATTCTGCTCCCCTGCACTTTGACATGTTGTGTTTCACGTGTGTACTTGTAATGTGCAGATAGTTCTCATGTGGACGTTTCTCCTCAGGAATGGCAGGAGCCATCTACTACCTGTCAGAAATGGCGTCCCCAGATGCTTCCTGTTTCCCTGCCTTTGAACTCTGACCTGCTGGCTGACATGACTGAAGACGTTAACAGACTGAGGACTGCTTCAGAAGCCAACTACCCAAACATAGGAAAAAAAAAAAAAAACAAAAAAAAAAGAAAGAAGGAAAAGCATTTGTGCTCAACCTTTAACCCTCGGTGACCGATGGTACGTGAGTGGATTCTGAGCCTGGCTCAGTGAGTAAGGTAAGGGATGGACATGGGTCATCAGAGCACTGTAAAAGCTTCTGGGTCTGTCTGCTCAGGGGACCCGTCGGCGGTGGGGCCTTCAGTTCCTTTCACACTTTCCTCACCTTTTACACTCTTCTGCCAATGGAATGGACTCAGAACACACCCTCAGCCCTCAGCCTTTAAATATCAATGCATCGAGGCCAAGAAACACAGGGTGGGTGTGTGGATGTGTGTGAGTGTGAACTAACGCTGATGGGTATTTCTATGCCTCTGCATGCGGACTGTAATTAGCTCTTGGTGCCTCATGTCTTGTTGTGTTGTGACATTCAGTGTTTGTAGGTATGTGCTCCTTTATTTCCAGATGGCGAAGCACTTCCGTCAGCTTCGTCCCATTAAAACATTACATTTGACATGTAGCTACTTTGAAGATGGGTTTTTATAAAGCTGTCCATAATATTGGCTTAAGGCAAACTGAAATTTGAATTCGCACTTTTTGTTCAAGCATGTGCAACTAAAAGGGATTTTTTTTTGTATAGGGACAGAGCAGATTTACCATGGTTCCAATACCAAGGATACAAGTGATGTCTGCATTTTCATCTCGTCCTTTTTTCAAAACAGGACAAAGGAGATAACATAAGCTAGGAGGTTGTGAGCTGCTGACCAAGCTCTTGTGCTTTCCAAAATGAAATCTTAATGCCGAAGGTTTTTTGTTGTCAAAATAATATCACAACATGTGTTAAATTAAACAAAAAATCAGAATACATATAGTGGGGTACGGATGTTTAGGCAAAATCTCCAAAATGCATGAAGTTGCAGATGAGACATTCACAGTAGAGGTAAAAAAAAATAATAATCAGGTTTTATTATTATCATTTACATTTTCAAAATAACTGTAAAAGAAAAAAGGCCACAACAAAAGATTGTGCCCCCTGCATAGTTAATACCTCGCAGAGTCTTTGTCCAGTGTTGCAGCTTGTAAACACTTTGTTTCCAGTCGAGTCTTTCAGTTCTAGTTTGATGGATTTTTTGTTCCTTTGTTCAGTTGTGTGACATTTCTGGTTTGACTTCAGAGGCTCTTTTGAGGTCTATCCACAGATTTTAATTATTAGTTCAGAGACTGAAGGTCATAGTAAAACTTCAGCTTGTGTCTCTCGAGGTCGTCCGTCGTAGATTTTGAGGTGTGTCATTATCCATTTTAGAATTTGTTGGAATTGAATTGAATCCATTCTTTCTTCTACCTGTGAAATGTTTCTTGTGTCACTGGCTGCAATACAACCCCAAAGCATGATGGATCCACCCCCGTGTTTAACAGTTGGACAGATGTTCTTTTCTTCAAACTCTGTGTTCTTCTCCAAACGTACTGTACCTTTGTTCATTCTGGCCAAAAAGTTGTATTTTGCCTCCAAAATGCATCAGGCTTGTGTTACGGTCCAGTCCGAGGGGGTGTGGTTTTCAGCCTAGGGATTTATTGACATACATTTGGAGGAGGCGTGGTTTGTGAGGTCTCATTAGCCTGCGTTGGGAACAGCTGTCTTGATATGAGGTGTTAGGAGAAAGAGGAAGGGAACCGTCAGAGGAGAATCAGAATCGAGAGCAATTAAGATGAGACACCGATGAGGGACAACGGACCACCTCGAACCAGAGACTGAGAACCGAACATCAAGGATCGGTTCCCAGCACATCACACGTTACTTTGGATAAATTCACCTTAAACTTTGAATGACGGCCAGCGACCCAAGAGCGAGTTGGCCTTTCAACCAGAAAAAGACGCGGACAGATGGGTCCGCGGGTGTCACCTTCGCCAGATCTACAAGCAGACATGCTGGGTGATTCCTCAAACCCATTCCCTCCTCCTAGGTTGGGGCTGAGTATAGATGACAAGTCGCGTTCTGTGCAACACGTAGGGTCCTGTGAGGGTTGTTGGGGCTATCTTGGGGACTCAGGTGAGCTAGTGATCTTAACACCTGTCAAAATGTTCATTTGGAAACTTCAGACACAGAGTGTTGTGGTGAAGACACAGGAGAGGTTTTCTTCTGATCACTCTTCAATGAAGACCATATTTGTACAGGTATGTTAACAGTGGAACAGTGGACATAACTCCAGTGTCTCCAGATCTTCCTGGAGGACTCTTGCAGTCAGTCGGGGGTTCTGACTTGCTTTTCCATTGATCCTACCAGCTGTTCTCTCTATTTTTCATGGTTTTCCAGACCTTGCTTTGACCTTCACTGTTCCTGTTAACTGACATTTCTTCATGACATTCTGAACAGAGGAAACTGGTTCGTGAAAACACTTTGCTATCTTCTTATAACCTTCTCCTGCTTTGTGAGCATCAATCAGTTTCAGATTCTAGTTGAACTGTTTAGAGGAACCCATGGCTGCTGATTGTTGGAGCAAGGTCAGACGAGTCTGCGTATTTAACGCTTTGAAATGTGCATCACTTTGTCTTTACTAATGATTGGGAATAAGTCATGACCCTGTCAGGTTAGTGAAGGTCTCATCTTGCCAAAGGGATTCTACGAGATATTAACTATGCAGGGGCCCAAACTTTTGTTGTGGCCTTTTTTCATGTTCTGTTATTTTGAAGATGTAAAAGATGAAAATAAATCCAGATTTTTTTTATTTTTTTTTTTTAACATAATGTGAATGTCTCATCTGTAACTTCATGTCTTTCAGAGATTATTTCATCTCCTGGATTCATTATTCACCTTTGTAGAAATTTTGACCAGGGGTGCCTAAACATTTGCACCACACTGTAGATTGGTGTCTACTGTTCTGCCTTTGTGATGGTATTTGGGTAAAACGTGACTAAATTAGGTTATGTTTACTTTCAGCAGAATGCTGAATTTAACCCTTGAAGATGGGCATTTAAAGACTGAAGTGGTAGTTTTCTGAAGGCCTGTGTCCAGTGGCAGCATCCTGCTTCCCTATAAACTCAATGGAGCGCTGTCATTTGCACAAAACACCCCGAGTTCACAGCATTGTTTGAGTTGAACGGACTTCAGCTTTTCAGACGGTGCTGCCATCTTTCCACAGAACAAGCATATTTTAACCTAAATTTGAAAAGCCCCAAAAAGAGAATTTGTATTTTCTGCATTTCCACAAATGAAGCAGAACTAATCATAAGGTGGTGAGGAGGTGGTGCTACAGGCCACTAAAATGATTCTCTCACTTATGGTTCATTATCATAATCAAGAAATTCTGGCACTTTATTATTAAACAGCAACATCATTAGTATTTAAAATCAAGAGACTGTTGGCAGTGTTCATTTAGGTTTGGAAACTTTAGGGATGTCATTAAATTTAAAACTATCAGTCTGTGCAGGACCATAATAATGACACCCACACAACCTAATGTACACGTTTTGATATCAGGGGAAACCAGAGGAAATGGGGAGAACATGCAAACTCCACAAAGTCTCTGTGCCCTGCAACCAGTAGTCGTTTAAAAAACACTGCTTGAAGACAGTCCTGACGTCATGCTGAAGAACCAGTGACTACGTACGTAACCACAGTAATAATACTGAGCACTGAAAGAAGCTCTGAAAAAAACCCTTCCAATCCAAGAACAGATGCCAAACGGTCATTTAAATATAACAGCAATTTGAAGTTCTCGGTATCTAAACATCAGTTTAAATGTTAAAGTGGAGCAGAATGGGCCTTGAATAGCTTTCGTCATTGTCGTATTTGTCACTTAGTTTACTGGAGTGTTATTACTGGCCTTAAAATCCCTCCATAACCTCTATTCCTAACTAATAGTTTCTGTACTTTATTTCTCTGACTGTTATTTGACTCTCCTTCCTTTTTATGCATTATTGGTTCAATAAGCTGTCCTTACTGTGCTGGTCAGTAATTCATTCAGTTGTACTGCTTCTATCATTTGTCTGAGCTGGTGTGAATTAAGAGGTAGAAAATGGATGGATGGGTGTGAACATTCACATTCTAGAAGTATGTGAATGTTCTTTTTTTGTTTCACAATGTTTTCAGGAACAAAGAAAAAACAGATCTCATGAACATTAGGCTTCTGTGTAAATGAGAATTTGTATTAATACGTACATTTAAAAGTCCTCCAGAAAATTTCAGATTCCAGCTGTGACTTATTTAAGACAAAGTGGGCCAGGCAGCCAGGTGCATGTGAACATGTGACTGGAATCATGAGCTGGTATCAAAGAACAAAGATGGCTTGATGATGCCACTTTGTACACATTGTTACAAAACTCACATGCTGTTCATATCCTGTTTCAAATCACAGTGCTCTTTGCTATTGAAATTATTTTGATGCTAAATTGCTGCTGTTGTATTTCCTGAATGTGTTGCTGCCTGAATTGAAAGTAGATTTTAATATTGATGCATTATTTTTAATGAGTGTATTTCTCTTTTACGCTTGTAACCTCCACAGACGACCCTCAAATGAAAGTGTTTTGTAAGATCTATATATCCACTCTTGTCGTATGTACATTTTTCCATTTGACTCTTCAGAGAGATTGATGGTCAGCACTTGAGGAAGCCATAGGTTGTGGAGTTTGCATGTCATGCTCGTGTCCATGGTAGCAGCAGTGTTTCACTTGTAGGAGTAAGATGATGGCTGTAAAGCATTAATGTATAATCCCGACAGCACATGAATGCACATTAATGCCTAACGCACTGATCTGTCATTGCATGAACATGATGATGTTTTTCAAAAAGCCCCCGTGTGTCCATGTGTCCGTGAACGTTTTCTAATGTACCCAGTGCTTCAGATGATTGTGTGGAAAGAAGCAGAACTATGTCAATGTAAAGCAGTTTAACCTTTGTCCCTGTTTTTCTTTGTCAGCTATGAACTTGTGTATTTTCTGTCTTCATTAAACTCCAGGGCTTCAGTGACGCAGCAAGTAAAATGGCTCTGTTGTTGTTCTTCAATCTAACGATAGTCTAGTAATAGAATCCA
Organism: Pseudamia nigra; assembly: GCA_029823295.1. Classification (NCBI taxonomy): domain Eukaryota; kingdom Metazoa; phylum Chordata; class Actinopteri; order Kurtiformes; family Apogonidae; genus Pseudamia; species Pseudamia nigra. Next base: position 3,819 of record JAQQAE010003971.1, on the reverse strand, counting down.
TGTAAACTAGATAATACTGACAATAAAACCAACACATGCTCTGCCCAGGTTTACAGTAACCCTGCTGATTACATCACACAGGTGTTTATTGTGCCCCCCCCCCGTCTCAGCCCTGACCCCAAAGCTCCGTTAAAAAAGTACATATTTGGGCCCTGACCCCAGATTTTGTGAAAAAGCAGCACTAGAATAAATAATGCTCATCCTGTTTACCTTTGCAAACTTAACCCTTCTCTGATTCTGCAAAGCCTTACATCTCCAGAACCCACTTTGAGTAACAAAAATGAAAGCAAATGGTTGGTTGCAGCCTAAGAATAAATATTGTCTGAGTCAGGAAACAAAAACAATTCTGCCTCTGTCGCTAAATGAAATCAGTCAGGATCCAGTTTTATCAGAAGTGACATTTATTTACATATTTCTCAATGGAATAAAATTGCTCGACGCTTCAAAGCAGAAGAAAAGCAGGAGCTGGGACGTTCAGTCCGGACCGGGTTCAGATGTTACACATGCTTTAACCAGTTCTGTATCTGTTGCATAGTTTGACATGGCCTACTGTAACAGAATACCTTCACCTGGAATCTTGTGCTTTGTCAGCAGCCCCCTGACGCTTTCTAAAACTGAACCAGGTCTCTGGGGGGCTTTCAGTATCACACAGGGGATTTACTTCTGACTTCTACTTCAGGCTGTTTCAACTTGGCCTGGGAAACTAACCTGGTCCGGAGCAGATTGTGGATTAAAAACCTTCCAGAGCATCATCTACTGAACCAAGAAACAGCAACGAGGATTTTTTAAAAAAAGGGAAGAGTTTCAATCAACATCTAAAGCCTTTGACTTTCTGATTTGAGACAAATATTTAACTTCAAACCAGGAAAATTAAAGCCCTTCAGTGTTTATAATTGACAGCGAGTCTGTTTTAAATGACATTCTTTACTATGACTTTTTAACAAAACCAGCCTAAAAAACCAAAACCATTCAGGGGCCGTGAACACCAAGCACTAAACTAGAGGCACACAGGAGCAGCCCTGTAACCAGCTGCTCCCAGACGAGACACCGATGGAAACTTGAAGTAAACAGGCATTTCTTACTTTAAACCCACAGAGAAGAGACGAGAAAAAAGGTTCTTCAATCAGAATCCCTCATTGGAGTGGGATTCTAATCGAGAACCCCTCCTCGATGTTGTGTTCAGTATTTCAGCACATAATTATCCACCAAGTTGTCAGCACAAAATACTCCTGTACACGAAGTGTGGACACTGGAACAGATATTTGCAGTTATTTCACTATTATGTACAGTGGTGTGAAAAAGTGTGCGCCCCCTTCCTGATTTCTTGCCTTTTTGTCACACTTGAATCTGTCAGATCATCAAACAAATGTAAATATTTGCCAAAACACAAGTAAACACAAAATGCAGTTTTTAAATGAAGGTTTTTATTTATAATGGGGGGAAAAATCCAAACCTACATGGTCCTGTGTGGAAAAAGTGTTTGCCCCCTAACTCTAATATCTGCTTGGTCCACCCTTGGCAGCAACAACTGCAATCAAGTGTTTGTGAAAACTGTCAAGTGAGTCTGAATTTAATCCTACTCAACAGAATTGTTGTAATTCAGCCACATTGGAGGGTTTTGGAGCATGAACCACCTTTTTAAGGTCATGTCACAGCATCTCAATGGGATTCAGGTCAGGACTTTGACTAGACCACTCCAGAGTCTTCATGTAGTTTTTCTTCATCCATTCAGAGATGGACTTGACTTCCTGCTGTGTTTTGGATCATTGTCCTGCTGCAGAACCCAAGTGTGCTTCAGCTTGAGATCACAAACAGATGGATAGATGGATGTTCTCCTTCAGCAGAATTCATGGTTCCATTTACCACAGCAAGTCTTCCAGGTCCTGAAGCAGTAAAACAGCCCCAGGCCATCACACTACCACCACCGTATTTTACTGTTGGTATGTTTCTTTTCTGAAATGCTGTTACTTTTACACAAAGTGTAGCAGGACACACACCTTCTAAAAACTTTTGTCTCATCAGTCTACAGAGTATGTTCCCAAAAGTCTCGAGGACCATCAATATGTTTTCCTGGTAAAACTGAGAGGAATCTTTGTTTTTTGTGGTCGTTAGTTGTTTTCATCTTGAACATTTTCACCCAGTCTCTTTCTTATGGTGGAGGTCTGTAGTTCTTTGGATGTTGTTGGGGGGTCTTGTGACCTCTTGGATGAGTCGTTGTTGTGCTCTTGTGGTTATTATGGTACAGTAGGTCATGTAGTTTGGGATTCTTTTCTATTCCTTAAAAATCAAAACCTCATTTTAGTGTTTGCATGTGTTATCTTTGTATAATATTTAAATTAGTTTGATCTGAACATAGTTTAAGTGGCAAATATACAAAAAGTAAGAAGTCAAGGAAGGGGTACACACTTTTTCACAACATTAATAAAATGCTCCAAGGGCACCTTGGTAGCTCAGTTGGTAGAATGCCCGGCAGTGCACATCCATGTACAGCCCACAGCCTGCTCACAACAACCCAGGCTCAAATCCAGCCCACAGCCCCCACTGCATGTCACTCCCCATGTCCTCGTGTCTGACTTCACTGCTCTTATCAAATAAAGCCCCAAAAAGGCAAAAGTAAAAAAAAAAAAAAAAAAAAAAAACAATAAAAGCTAAATCAGTTGACATACAGTGGGCATGTAATGTGGTGGACATCACATCCCCACTGTATCAGGTCCATATGGGATGAATGCTAATTCAAAACTTTTAAAAAAATGAACAAAATATTTATAGTAAAATGACAAAAAATTCTGCAGAAATTAAGAAAATAAGACTATGCACAAAATGGCAATAAAATGAATAATAATGCATGAAACATAAAAATCAAAGGGCAAAACCTCAGCTGGTTTGGAAGCGAACACACTCGTCTGGTTGGAAAATGCTCCACTGTTCGTTACAGTCCACTCACTAACGACCGGTCTGAACGAGAACCGTTCTGATCATTATAAAATGCTCAAATGTGTAAGAGTGAATTCCAAGCACCTAATTGCAGAAATGGAATCTAATAATCATAAGTGTTAATTGGTATGCATGAAAATTGTTTTCATGTCTATCTACAAATGAGGTTTCTGCTCATGTCCAGAACAGACGACTCATTTTTATTTGAGATGGAATCATAATCAGCTAGCTCTGTTTCGTCAACATGCCAAGCAAATTTAAAGAAAAACTCTAAAAAGAGACATTTCCAATAACAGGTGTGTCATGAGTGAAGTTATGTGTAATGCATGGTTAGAAGGTGGCGCTGTTCAAAGCTCAAGTAGAAGCAGAACATCCTGTTACCAAATTACTGTAGTTTGTTTTTGCTTTTTCCAGCAGACAATCCATAGGAATCATTTTGTTTCAGTCCACATCAGTCACAGGACTTTACTACATAAAAGGTCTCGTCATATTCCCTAAACCAGCATCGTCTGCTCTTCAAAAATGCAAATGAATAAAGAAACTAGTTTTGACTTGAGGTTAAATTTAACACAGGATGTCGGGAAATTTCACACCGAACCTTTCAACATGTATAAAGTCATACGTGACAGACCAGTATGTCTGAATATTAAGTGAATAAGTATTATTCACTTTTGTTCCTATACTTTTGCTCACCTAAAATGTTGGTATTTTCTTTACAAACGATGCCATTTTCTAATTTATTTAACTGATGTTGATGTAAATACAGTGGTACCTCGCATAAAGAACTCTTCTGACAACGAAAAATTTGTATACCAAAGAAAAAAAAAAACTGCAAAAAATATCCCTCGAACAACGAAAATTAATCTGTTAACGGATAGTCACTTC
>JAQQAE010003970.1:0-19397 GCA_029823295.1 Pseudamia nigra | reverse complement strand
TATGGTCATGAGCTTTGGGTCATGACTGAAAGAACAAGATCCAGGATACAAGCGGCTGAAATGAGTTTCCTCCGCAGAGTGGCTGGGCTCTCCCTTAGAGATAGGGTGAGGAGCTCAGTCATCCGGAAGGGACTCAGAGTCGAGCTGCTGCTCCTCCATGTCGAGAGGAGCCAGATTGGGCATCTGGTCCGGATGCCTCCTGGACGCCTCCCTGAGGAGGTGTTCCAGGCAAGTACCACTGGGAAGAGACCCCGGGGAAGGCCCAGGACACGCTGGAGGGACTATGTCTCACGGCTGGCCTGGGATCGCCTCGGGGTCCCCCCAGAAGAGTTGGATGATGTAGCCGGGGAGGGGGAAGTCTGGGCTTCCCTGCTCAAGCTGCTGCCCCCGCGACCTGACCCCATGGATAAGCGGTGGAAGATGGATGGATGGACTTTGGCACTAATACAAGTTTGAAGTGTATTGTGTAGTTGCTGTACGTTCACATAGACAGAGCTTGGCTTTTGTTGATACAACACGAATTCATCTGATATTTGGTGTGGGGCTCTAAAACACTAATATGCATCATCATAAACTGTGCATACAATTAGGTGCAAAATCTTATCACTATTGCTGTGTGATTTATGCATGAGGAGGATTCTTCACTAATTTACTGGTATGCCTGCGATTCTTTTTATGCTATTGAAGTATGGTGATATAATACATTAAACTTCCATCCCTTAAGCTTTACGAACAGGGGAACAAAACACTATTCTGATGCCAACTGCCACAAACCAGTACAGAAGTAGAACACTGATAATAAAGAGAAAAAAAAGTCGATCCAACCAAGCAGCAACCTCTATGGCTGAGCTGTGAGATACGTAAATGCACAACTGTCAAAAACTGCAGTACCTTAAGTGTCCACAGAGGGCTGGGGCTAAAAGCGAGTCAATTGCCATAGTGACATGTGAAAACGTCCAATTTTAATGCAGCAATAAACAGCTTTGGGTTCTGCAGTTTATTTCCACCTCTGCCAACACTGAACAGGGGGTGACTCTTCATGTAACTTGTCAGTTTAGATGATCCAAACTGATATTTTTCCATAATGAAAAGGATAGGCACTTTGATTGACAAGTGTGTCCAGGCCAGAGGCCTTCACCATTTCATTTAACCCATATCAGGTCCACTTACTGTACACTCCACATATAAGCTCATTTTTGGATCAGAGTGATAGGCAGATGTGCCAATATGGCAGTACTCCTACATGTTCTGTTTTCTTCTTAGCATACGTGTAAATTGTCTTCACCATTAATAATAATAATAATAATTAAAGGGCAGATCAAGTGGATTATAAATGTTGTATCCTTGCTTTCCATAAAAAAGCAAAAAAACCCAAAAGACATGGTATAGCTTGCACTCTGTATAGGAGAACTCTTATTAATTTGACTCAGCTTTCTATGCCAGCATTCAACTCTTGCCAGCATTTGTTGCTCAGTGGTACAAATGAAATTTTGGTACAAAGCAGAAAGGATTGATACTGAACAGTTGGTACTTGGGAGAGACGGGGTTGGGGGAGGGGTTAGAGACATAGTGACAGCGAGGGGGGAAGGAAAGAGGTCTCAAGAGATCACCCTTGGCTTCTAGTACATCTGTAAACAGGACGGCAAAGTAAGGGTGACAGAGATGGAGCTATGCATGTGTGTCAGTGTGTATATGTGTGTATATGCACATATGCTCACGTGGGTCTTTATAAATGTGCTTCTCAATGTACTACATCAGATGGCACCTCACAAACAGCATAACACCATGAAGGTGCGTGTTTGTTTTCAGGTGGATGACAGGAATGATATAAACACTTGAGGACCAACATATCACTAAAACTCCCACCATCTGCCTACTAGCAGACACATATATATATACACACACTTCTCTTACTCTGCTATTTCTTTATCTCCCTGCATCGCTCCACTTTTCTCTCTGTTCTCGTTCTCTGCAGTACTGCCATCCATCATCATTAGGAAGGCAATAGATGACCTGTCTACACCTGCAACCACTCTCTGTTCCCTTACTGAGGAGAGGAGAGAGGAGGAGAGGAGCACAGCAGAGGAGAGGAGAGGACAGGACAGGAGCGGAGGAGAGCAGAGGACAGTATGTTTAGCACTGGTTGAAGTTACAAATGTGAAGCACTCTATCATAATAAACAAAGTGATGTTGTCCATTTAATTGATTAAATTACATTCAGATTAAAATAATGATGATTCAATCCCTCCACACTGAACAAAGATAATCAAAACAGCATCCTTTGTGTAATTTCATATTCTGTACTGATTAACCTTCAACCTTACCAACATATTTAACATACATGGACAACCATCTGTGGCACCTGAGGACATGAAGAAAAACTACTTTAGGAAGCAATTGTCACAGCAAAATGTTAGTTCACTTCTTCTCAGAGCATTATATGTAACTAATACCATCTGACATAGCAAAAAGATTCATTTACATAATGTCTGTTTATCAATGTCAGCAGAACACTTGGATTTGTCTCCTTCAAAATGACATTTACCCATGGTGAGCATCAATTCAATAAATAGTTCAGTCTGTCAAAATTGAGCTGGCAGAATTGGGTGCTGTTGATTGGGGTCCCCCAGGGCCTCAATAGATTGGTAATTTTAAAAGAACCTATTAAAAGAGAAGCTCAAAACTACCACGATGTCATAAAGACAAAATTGGCTCCCAATGTCATGATAAACTGAAGTGACAGAATAAACCATCTGTGAAATATGACATGCAGTATACCTCTGGGGTCTGGTGCAGATACCTGCTACTAGGACAAACCCTTTATACAGAAATTGAGAGTGGTTAAGGCTAGAAACACACCAGTGTAATTGATATCATTAAAAATGGCTGCATCCCATTTGAGCGTATCAGTTTCAAGTCTTGGACTCGTTCACTGGGAAAGGCCAGGTTCACTGGAAAAGGCCTCCTGGGGAAACTAACGGAACAGAGCCATCCTTCACATTATCAGTAACACCTGAGCTACGCCTGCTTTTGCCAGTCAACAGGCCTACAGCGGGTACAATCTACTAACTATAACTAGATTTCTCCAAGGGTAGAAGTGCAGTGCTTGTCACCAAACAAATAACTAATAGTCAGTCACTTGTACATACACTACCAGTGTTTGGATGCACCTTCTTCTTTAGTGTTTTTTCTTTATTTTTATTATTTTCAACTTTGTACATTAACACTCAAGTATGGGGACACATTCAAAATTCTGAACAGTTTTCAGACCAACTGACTATTTCTTAATGTAATGATGAACTGTCTTTTCTCTTGATTTAACTGTTATTGCCAAAATAAAGATTTGTACAATAGTCATAGTAGTACTAGGACTACTGACTGTGTAACCACACTTCCTCTGCACAAGACAACTGATGGTCTAAAACGCATTTAGGAGGCAAGAAAGGACACAAATTAACTCTTGAAAAAGCACATAAACCATTCCAGGTGAATACCTCATGAATCTAATGAGAGAATGCCATGAATGTGCATACGGGGGGAGAGGCGCTCTGACTTCCTTATCGGGACTGATAAAAACCACATATGCTTTATTACACTCACTAAATGATCAAAGCTCTCTGAAACTTTGTTTTGTTAATGAATGTTGTGTTGCAACTTGTCTGCTAATTGTGCGGTAGGTTTTTTTTCTATGTGCCATAATTATGCTACTTCAGGAGCCTATTTCTGGTAACTGTGTTTTTTTACTCGACTATCCTGATGTTCCCACCCTAAACTTTCCACTTTTTCCCCCTCTTAAGATTGGCACGAACTCTATTTATCTATCTATCTATCTATCTATCTATCTATCTATCTATCTATCTATCTATCTATCTATCTAGTATATTGTAATGAATGTAGGCTGTGTTGACAGATGTCAGGAAGTTGAGCTTCTGTTGGTCCATGAGTTTAAAGTTTTATGAAATCCCCACACACTGCACAGTAGTTTATGACACTGTGAGACAGAATTTTACAACTCTGGAACGTTACCACTGCAACAAACATGGTATTCTCTGTTGTGGCAGTGCCAAGTCTGGTAGCAGAAACACTGAACCCTGCCTAAGGCTCAGTAGCACTACTTTCAAACAGCACCAGGCAATATAATGCCAAGTAAACTCCCAAGAGTATGATTAAAAACTATCTTAAGAGAGACAAAAATAATGGTTTGCCATCACCCTATTTTTGATTTGCTCCCTTAATTTAGAACCTGCTCAAATATTGTGATACCACTGAGCCATCACACCATCTGCCAAAGACAGCAAGAGCCGACATATCTCGACATCCTGAAAGGAGGCCAAAACATCAAAGCCCATGGAACAAAACAGAGGAAAAGACACAATGTGATAGGACAGGATAAGATGACAACAGTTGAAAGTGAGAAGAAAAATAACGCATGAGAATGTATAGATGTAGAGAGGACAAGCAGAGGACAGAGTATTGTCTCCTGTTAATATGTAAAAATAACTCTGCCGCTGCCTGGTGGAGGAGCTAACTGGGTCAGAGAATTCCCATAGAGAGTGAGTGGAGAGAAGAGAGAGAGAGAGAAGAGGTATCACATTGATTCAGTCTGTGGTATCAGTCTGAAGCAGAAGTCAGCCTGTCTTCACCTTAGGCTGTTAAGGATGGGAGCTGCCATCTCTGTGCACATCTGTTCCGTGCACTTGTTAATCCATCCATCTATCTAGTCATCCTTCTAATAGTCTACCCAACCCAGATCCCTGCATCCTTTCATCTACTTTTCCTCCTTCTCTTGCTTCTTTGTTTACACCCTTTCCCTTTCCTCCCTCTGCTAATAAACAGAGCCCCAGAGTTGTCACATACAGGCTTCCCGCTAGTTACTGAATTGCTTTTCTCTCTCTTTCTCTCTCTCTCTCTTTCGCTGTAAATAAACATTTCAGCATGGATAGATGCTGCAAAATAAGTCCAAAATAAAGTGTATTGTGACAAAATATTGATCTAATAATATTACCCTATTTAACCGACTGGCAGTAGTTAAAGCCTTGAACTGATTACAATGACTGTGATGCTGACTGACAGTCTTGTAGAAAAATGTATTAACTCGAGTTATTAAATAGGCTGCATTATTAGTCTTAAATGTCTTACAATGTGATATAAGAGTTCTTGTGAGATTTAGGGATCTTTCTCTAAGAAAATCTTCTTTGACTAAAAACTGCACTTACATTGCCATTTAATTGTGCACTACATAACTTTAATTTGCGATGGTCAAAAATGTTCTCATAATAAAAAATGTCACATCGTTCAATACTGATATAATGTAATTTGACATTACATTGAATTATACTAAACTGAATAAACTTTATTTATTCCTTTCAGGGAAATTCATTAATGATATGACAACATCAGGCGCGGTTCTACTGCAGGAACTTGTGAGGTGATTTTATGGAGCAGGGGCCATCGGTGAGCGTCTCCAGTGTGGTTTACGTCCTGTGATCACATCAGTGTGACTATGCCGCGAGTATATGTTGGTGGTGGGTCCTACTCTGCAGTGGAGACACAGCGACCAAGAGGGGCTGAGTGAGAGGATACTCCTGTAAATTCCCACCTCGTCCCTTGTACCATAAAGTTCCTGCAGCGGAAGTGTGCCTATGGTATGACGACACAACACGACACGATATATGACATAAGATCACTGTGAGAAATCATTAGTTTACCGTATTTTCCGGACTATACACTCATGAGTTTAAGTCGCACAAGCCAAAAAATGCATAATGAAGAAGAAAAAAAACCTGCATAAGTCACACTGAACTACAGGTTGCATTTTTTGGGCGAAATATATTTTACAAAACCCGACATCAAGAACAGACATTTCATCTTGAAAGGTAAGTAGTAATAATAGAATAGAGAACAACAGGCTGAATAGGTGTCTCAAATGTTAACGTATTAACATAATAACGTTATAACGCAATAACGTTACGTAATAACGTAATGTCAGTTATTCACATAACTACAGCATAAAGAACATAATATAACAAGTTCATCAAACTCACGATCTCACTCCTAAACGCTAAATCCTTTAAATGCTTCATCCTCGGTGTCGCTTCTGAACAACTCCGGAGGTAGACGATGCCTCGCTTCCTCCTCTGCGTGGCTGCCGTCAGACTCAGCATCAGTTCCATTTCTAATTATTCCAGCCTTTCTGAATCCCGACAGGATGGCTTCTTTTGTCACTCAAGTCCATGCCTTGTTGATCCATCCGATGACTTGCAGGAAAGTTGCATGGCGCATCCTCCCGGTTGCCGTGAATCTGTGCTCTCCATCCATCATCCACTGCTCCCACAGGTGACGCAAAACTGCCTTAAAGCTCCTGTTCACCGAGATCTCAAGTGGCTGGAGTACTTTGGTTAAGCCTCCAGGGATGATGGCAGGTATGGCTGTTACCGGTAATGTATACATTTTAAATTGTCAGTGATACAGGTGCGGCAGATGCAGGTGCACAAGCCTTGAGTTCCCTCTGACAGCTGTCAGTGTGAAAACAACAAACACGTGAAATATTTTTATATATTAGCCGCTCCTATGTATACAGTATGTTGCATCCCTAGCCAGATTATGAAAAAAAAAGAAAAACATTTTCTCTGTATTTATAATTTTTTTTTTTTACATTTTGTTCATTTGATTGATTTTGTCTTTGTTTTAGTCTTAGCATTACAAAGACATGAGAAAATTGATTATCGCAATAGATCATAACTAAATAGTCAAAATAGTTGAACTTGCTGGAAAAGTGCAAGAGTTTATTCAGTGGAGTAGTAATCAAAGGATCACAGTACTGTCGTTGCCATGGTAACCACACATTCCATTAGAGTTCTCCATTCATTTCCTATGGGAAAAAATTTGTCAAAAAAGCTTTAATATTTTAAAAATTATAAAGGTCAGAATTATGAAAAGCACACGTCCTGTATAAGATGAACAATGTGAACTTTGAATTGGACAGAAAATGTAGAATCAGTTAAATGACAAAAAACATACAGAAGTGGAAGAAGTAGGAAAATAAAGACTGAAGACAACAGTAGTTGGATTGCCTAATGACTCAGCAATCCCACTTATTATTGGTTTGTCAGTCAGCTCTAGTTGGGGGTTGAATTTTTTTATTTTTCAGTATTATTACCATATCTCTGCGCAGATTTTTTTAAAATGTCATCCAATGTGATTTACATTAGTTTGATTTAGGTGCTGCCCAGAATCGTTTCTGTGTTGTGCTGAAGTCTTATGGTAGAGATGACCCTGTACAGAAGTCATCAGTATAAGTGGGTCAGCAAAACCTCTACAGCCAGATGCCTCACATCACTTAGAATCACTTTCAGTGCATCCAGCAAGACCTAGGGCCTCACTTATGAAGAAGCTTGCTTAGGCACAAAACGGGGTCTGAAAAAGGCGCACGCCACTTCCTACACAAATGTTGTGATTTACAAAAATTATCCTGGCAGGAGAATGTGCGCACCAGTACGTTAACTATGATCCTTGCGCACGAACATTTTGGAGACAGCAAACTCACGGTGCAGATGGTGAGGTGGTGAGTTGAGGCCAAATTCATCTCATATGTTTAATTTCATTTCATATCAGACATATCAGATAGAGCCACGTAATCACAAACATCTAAGCCTGTGCTATTCTAGATGTGTTCCTGTAGTGAGACATTACTGCTCCATAAGCACTGAATTAAGAACTGCAGCACAGTATGTTCATATCATACCTCAAACAATATGCTAGAGCAGTGGATAGCACTGATTGATGCATAAATTGTGACAAAACATGTAGCAGTCAGGCCAATTGCTGAGTCAGTATATACGGTACATAGTGCGGCAACACCCTGTGGCTGATCGTAATAAGGTAGACAACAAGATACAATGGTAACTTCATTGAAATCAGCCGGTCTTCGAGCAGTATGAATTATATTGATCTCTATGTCAGGTGATGCAAGTGTGTGGGGACTGTCTACAAAGTTCAACAGTTTTTGTTATAATTTCTACTCTTTTTTTTCTTGTATTTTCCCCTAACTAAGAGTTACGGTATCACTATGAGGAGGTCGTATGTAGTGATTTTCATGTCCACACAATGCTTAATTGTGAAGTTACTGAATATTAATCGTAGCATCTCTTTTCAGGCGTTGTACTTTGTGATTTAAGTGATTTAAATGAAACTTGGGCTGTATTTTGTCTACCTTACCACGATCACACAGAGGTATGATTTGTCTCTTAATAACTGGCCATTTCTGAGCTATTGTTCATGGTAGGTTGAATGTTTGAATATGTCTAACTTTAACCCCCACTTGTGACAGACACACCAACTCAGTGTGTTGTAATCCTTTTTTACTGAGTTTTAAATCTAGCCACTCTTATCTCTGAGACTGTGGGCTGGTGCTGATGACAGAAAACACTGATGAGGTAATATGGCTCTACTCAGTAATGGTTCTTTTTATTGGTTAAGTATATTTTTGCCCCCCTTGATTTCATTTAACATGACTTTAGCCTCAGCATTGCCGAAGTTGCGCTTCCTTGATGTTGCCATGATTTATCAGGAGAATCCACTGTGCAGCTGGTTCATTTGAGAGTCTGTGAATATTCATGAGACACTTTTCATTGACCATTTAAGGTGGAATCTAGGTGTGGAAAGAGTGGTGTGTGAGGCAGAGACACATACACAAGATTTTAGACAGGTTGGTATTCATGAATGGCAAACTGCGCGAAGGCGTGCGCACGCACCATTTTGTAAGTCAAAATATTTTTGGGTGTGCGCTGTTTCTGGCTTTTCGCCATACGCTAAGATTTAGTGTGAATCCTACGCAAGGTTTTATAACTGAGGCCCCAGCTCTTTATGTTTCAGCTAATTTTGCAACAGGCTCCAAAAGGAGATAACAAATGTTTTCACAGCTATAGTTTCACTATAGATTCTCTCAACTTGTGCTTCCTGGGCCCATTCAATATTTACTCCAACTTGTTGTTCCCTCCCTGTGAGGGCACCTTGAAATCTCAATATAAACACAACAACATGTTAACTGCTCTCTATCTAGCATCCTCCTTTTTACTGCCCCTCTCTCACATTTATGAAGCCACTGTGGGATAAAGATCACAAGTTTAGGATTACATATATAAATAGGTGGACTAAACTAATATTTTGTTGAGGATACACCTTTTACAATGAATGTACAATGAACATTTTGTTCTAGTTTGTCCTTCTCATTTTGTAACTTATCAAGTGCAAGTCCAAGTACTGCATACAGTATTTCTTGATCTGCTGTGTTTCTGGAGGGTTTTTATGTAGGCCCAGCGTACACCACAGCTATAAGACTCACCCATAAACCATTCCTTGTGCTTTGGTCAGCATTTCTTGGTAGTAATTAAATTTTTTATTGATGAAGAACGCTGTAAGCATACTAACTATTTGGTGAGCTATTTATCAGGATAGTAAACATATTACGCTAGGTGTATGTGTTAACGAGAGCCATATATCTAGAAGACAAATTAACTTTGCATTTCATACAAACTAACTACACTATTTGCCACCTGGATGTTTTCACCTCAGTTCTAATATCCAGAGCATTGCCCGATGGCGCAATGGTAAGTTTCAGTTTCTTATTGTGTAAAGTAGGAAAACCTCACAATGAATCCATCCATGTGGACAAAGCAAAGCTGTAAAAGTGCATGCATTAGCTACATATATTTAAAATGAGTGAGATTAAAATGATTAAGAGCTTGTGGCCTAAATAAATTAACCTGCAGGGCTGGTCTGAAGTGGGCTGAGCTGCTTCTTGGCTGACTGACCAGAGGCAGCAGAAATAGCCTGAGCTGACTCCAGCATACAGATTGCATATGTAATGCTCTCCTGCAGCCCTCCAGGGTCACAGATTTTTACTTCTGAACCACCTGCTGCATTAGTTTTAATGCAAACGTACAGCTCTCTGCAGTGCACAGTCTGATAAGAGGGCATGTGTTTACACTTATGTATACAGAGTTTACACACCCACACACACACTACTGGTCAAAAGTTTTAGAACACCCCAGGTTTTTGTTGAAATGCAAGCAGTTCAAGTCCAATGAGTAGCTTGAAACGGTACAAAAGTAAGTGCTGAACTGCCGGAGGTTAAAAAAGTTCAGGTTACCCAGAACTGAAACATAATGTACATTTCAGAATGATACAAAAAGGCCTTTTTCGGGGACCAAAACTTGGGTTAACAACTTAAAGCTGTTCTGGACCAGGTTGATCAAGTCTCAAAAGTTGGTGCAACTAATTCCTACAGGTGTCCCAAGTTTGCTTAATTAAACCCCTATGTCTGCATAAAAGCAGTGTTGGAAGATACTGTGGGACCCTACCCTAGTGAGCATTACAAGAACAATATTGTACTGCAGAAAACATTGCGTTGGTTTACAATTTGCGAAAAACAAAAAGGAACAAAAATAATGGAAACGATACAGACCATCATGATTCTTAAAAGTGTAGATCTTTTCTACAGAAACTGAGAAGAAAGTCAAGGCGTCCATCGCCATCAAACGGCACTCAGAAACTGGGGGAAACTCTGATGGGAGGTGGTTTTGCAGAACCAAAGCCACCATGTTGCTCTCTGGGTCTGCCAGACCCGCCAGTTTTCTCAACTTTCAAGGCTTGATCAGCCACCACTGGTGCAGAACAGCTTTAAGTCATTAACACATGTCTTGTTCCCTGAAAAAGGCCATTTTGTATAATTCTGAAATGTATGTTATTTTTCAGTTTTGGACAACCTTAACTTTTTTATCTGACAGAAAATAAATACTCACTAAGAGAAGGCACATGTGGAGCTGTTTGCATGCTCTGTGTTTTTCATGTATAAGGTGGTGTATTGGCTTTATTATGACCATAGCTATTTTTAAATCAATTTACATTCTTGGTTTCAACCATTTACTGTATTTCGGACAATAACCATAATATTAGATCATTAACAATCTTCTAAATATATTGAATTATACAATACAATATAATTATAAGTGGTATGGATATACATTGTAATACAGGATCACGCTGCAACACAGTTTCCTTTGATAATAATAATAGAACTGCAGGGATTTTCCACCCACACAGTACTTACATTGGTACAGACACAGCTATTCACTTTAATTTCAATGCCTGCCTATAGAATACCTGGTTTACATTGATAAGAATTGGAAAATACCTACAGTACAGGATGTTT
Organism: Pseudamia nigra; assembly: GCA_029823295.1. Classification (NCBI taxonomy): domain Eukaryota; kingdom Metazoa; phylum Chordata; class Actinopteri; order Kurtiformes; family Apogonidae; genus Pseudamia; species Pseudamia nigra. The sequence goes on along the minus strand of JAQQAE010003970.1, from coordinate 8,185 downwards.
TCTACTAGACAATAAACCTGTGCATTGTTCAAAATGAACAGAATGAAGGTTTAAAGTCCAGAAGCATTAAACCAATAAAGCACTTTTATGAGCAACCAAAAGGAAAGCAAGTATAAACTCTTTACACCACATTCAAACTTTGCCCTTTAGAAAACATGTGATTTAATTTAATGTAACATACCTTACTGAAATCACCTACTATCACTGTACATGTATACTGTATTACCTGATACCTACACTGCTTTATTTATGCAAACAGGCCAGAGCTTCACCTGGAACGGCTTATATCCTTCACATAATCCAGAGATAAACTCAGATTATACCTGTGCTGTGTGAGGAAATGTGATTCTATTCTCTGTAATAAGAGCTCTTTTCACTCAGCAGCAGTCAAACAACATGAGACGAAATAAGGTCTAGAAGCGGAACATTGTGAGACACGGGAATATAAACTGCCAATTTGGTAAGGATTTATAGTATTAGTAATTTTCACTTTTGTGCATGACACAGAAAACAAATCTACAACTGGTTGGTTCTCATTCTGTGATTCATCACTGCTGTGTCCGCTGAAATTTAACCAGTCTGCACACACATGCACACACGCACACACACACCCACACACACATGCAGCTACTGCCAGGTAGTTCCATAATCCACTGTCAGTTTTTTCCGTCTTCAACTTTCTGCAACACATTTTGCCTCGTCATTTAAAACAATTATATTTTCTTCTGCAGCAATCATACTTTACTGTTCATTAGTGAAAAGGGTCAAGCCCTCTGTTTTCACTGTTCTCGCTCAAGGATCAGGGGTCAATGCCCATAAATAAAAATCAGGAATGACATCAACTCAGTGATAAACAGTGGAAGGAAATCTGATCACACTTCAGAGAATGTTGTGCCATACGGTGAGGTCTGATCTGTGTACAGTGGGAAACGACCTCTACAGCTGCCCTGCTACTGCTCCCGCTGCCTCTTTTCACACATTCTGCCTATGCGAAGATTAGATGTGTCCAAAATTTGCTCAACCTTTATTGAAATCGGAAGCTGCTAAAACAAAGCGTCTCTTTCTATTAATGTTGTTTACATACTAACTGATTCCTAAGTTTTCATTTGGGTCGATCAAGTTTGTTAGTACCAATACCCTTCACTGTTTGCCGTCTTTAAACAAGCAGGTCTCGAAGGAGATGTTTTTAACTCTAGTCTGATCGGAGCACAGCAACACCAGCGTCGACAAGTTGTTCAGACACCCCAATTTCACACTTGATGTTCTGTCTTGTCCCTGGATATTTGCTGACATATATAACTCATCTCACTAATATATGACTCATCTTCATAGTTCATATCTCTCATCATCAGTACGTGTTTGACAGCAAAAATAAACCCTCAATTAACTGTAGCCTCTGTCTCACTGTGTTTTAATCTGATTCACATAGACTTATCAGTTTCCTTTCACTTTCTTGTCTTCTGATCAGTATAATTCTCTTAATAGTCTAATCATTCTCCATTTTGTTCTCTGTGTTTATTTATATGAATCATTCAATGTGGATGCTGGCCTTACACCAAATCCCACCCCAAATCCCATCCCCTATCACTTAATACCAGATTACATGCTATAGTTATACTTATTTTAGTTACACATCTTAATGAAAATTATTTAAAGAATAATATGGCTGGAATAAATAGGGCTGGGTTACTGGGCAAAAATGTGTAAAAATAATTGTTATTAGTACATATTCCTACTTTTCAATGTCTTTAGAGTATCAGTGTTTTCACATTATAACAGGCATTACTTTTACTTGTTTTGATTGACTTGTTACGTTACATTGCTATTACATTGTGTGTTAATTTCATTTATTCTGTAAAGTTAATGTTAACCATCCAAGCAGGGCTGCAACAATGAATTGGTAAAACCGAGAAAAATCGATGATTTAAAAATGTTGGCACCAAATTTTATTATCGATTCGTCACGTTGCACAATTAATCAATGGCTCGCTATGCCTTGGAGCTGTTTAATTCCTCTGTAGAACTTTGTCAACACTGGCTGACAGAAATGAAGTTCTTGCAAAAACTCCACGTGCAGAGGGAGTTATAAGAGGAGACAGACCGGAAACATGACTGAGGCGAAGGAAACAGCGTTAGCCTCAGGAGGAAAGTAAACAGCCATGTGGCAGTGGTTAAGGGCTGGGCTAGCATTAGCCTCTGGAGAAATGTAAATAGTTACAACAGCAAACTGGGCAGGTGATAGTCAAAGTCTCAAGATGAAGCACCAGTCGTTGTTAACGTGCATGTACAGTCCACCTCCTTTGCTCGTACCGGAGTCACGGCTGCGATCACTCTGGTGTATGGTGTGTCCTGCTGGGTGTACGGCGTGTCACCGATCCCAGTGTGTAGCCTGGTTTCACTCATGATTATCACTCAGCACTTACATACAAACTTGTCGCATGCGCACCCTGCTCAGCCCCGATAAACACTTGATACCAGAGTGGGCCAGCCCCGGTCGGCCCCAAGTCACATTCAACTACTTTTAGCGGAACAGTGACTGCCCTGCTCAGTTAACCAGAGTCAGCCAGCCCCACTCGGCGCCGAGCAACACTCATCTAAAGGAGCGGGCCAGCCCTGCTCAGGGAACTGAGCTACATGGCTTTATAATCCCGCTAATAATAGTAAATAATAATGTGTTTCTTGTAAGAGCACTCATGTCACTTGGAGGTGCACAAGCTTGTATTTAACACCAGCCCCCACCACATTTCTATTGCTTGTTTGCATTTCACTCTGTTAATTTACATGTTTTATCTCTGAATTAAGATGTTGAAAATAAAAATGTATTTTTAAAAAGGTGATTCGTTAATTAATCAGAAAAATTTGACAGATTGATTATTAAAATAATCATTAGTTGCAGCCCTACATCCAAGCATTGTATGATTCAATTATTCTGCACCTGTACAGGTAAAACATCCTCCATTAATCGAAACAAAATCTCTTCACCCATTGTTACCTTATTTATTTATGGTAATGCCATATAGACAGTATTTTGATTTTTACACCGTTCTGTTTCTACTTATTATTTACTGTTGCAGTAGTGTGTGTACGTACATTTCTGTAACAAAACAATTTCTCCATTTGGGAATAATAAGATACATCTGAATCTGAATCATGATTATTGCTATTGCTATTGTAGGCTACTGCTGTATACTTTACCATGACTCTACAGACAACCATTCAGTGAAACAGCAGCTGCTGAAAAATGTCCAAGTACAAAAATACTAGACATTGAGAAGGTGCAGGAGCAAAAACTATCATTACTCACTCTGATGACACTTGAAATATCAGTACCATGAAGAGCAAACATCCCAAAGATAACAGAAAACAAAACCATATCAACGGGTCGAACTTTTACAGAGAAGCAAAATGCTCAAGGAAACCACTCTGCTCACCTCTAGATGCTTAAGGTTATAGCTAAATACGTCAAATGAATCAATCAAGAGCATGAATCAGAGAATGCTGAATATAAACAGAAGCATCTCCAGATTTTAAATCAGCAATGCATCATCTTTGTGTTATCATCTTTTCCACTTGCAGCTTATTCAAACTGTAAGCCTAGGAACTAAATCATATCACTCCTGTTTAGCAGTGCCAGCCTGGCTGTTTTTATTAGATTCCATTTTTAAATTTACTGATAACCACAAAGGCCTCCAGCAATGTATCAGGCCTCTTTCCATCACTTACAACTGAGATACAGGTAGCAGAGTCAGACTGCTTGTACTGAGCTTGTAACACAAGGTGTATAAACCGTTACTGTCATGTTCAGCACATGCTGTCAGATGAACCTATGCTACATAGATCATCACACGACAGCGGTGAGGTGCACCAAGGTTTGCTGAGCTGCAGTTAGCTTGAGGGTGTGGCAGAGATGTCATAAATACTGCTAGGCCTTCCTGAAGTGTTGTGGTTAATTCACTGAGCTATCTGTGAGGGAAAGCTCACAGTTAATCAACACGTCATACCCAACATTCACACTGAAATTAGAGAGTTGAGATTTGGTCTAAAAATCATGGGTTCGATGCCAAAGCCGGGCGGCAGGGCCTTTCTGTGTCTGCATGTTCTCCCCGTGTCTGTGTGGGTTCTCTCCAGGTTCTCCAGCTTCCTCCCACAACCAAAAACATGCACTAGGGGTTAGGTGAATTGGTCACTCTAAAAATGTGAGTGTGAACAGTTGTCCGTCTCTAAATGTCAGCCCTGTGATGAACTGGCGACTCATCCAGGGTGTAACCTGCCTTCGCCCTAAGTCAGCTGGGATAGCCCCCTCTGCCCCCCCGACCCTTGTGAGGATTAAGGGGTAGAAAATGGATGGATGGATGGATGGATGGATGGAGATTTTGTCTAAAAATCATATGCAGAGCAGGCTACCATACCATTCTACTTTTATATTAAGATTTACCATTCATTGTTTTGAATGCACAGTATATCTAGATGCATCATAATTATAGTCTCCACACTTTTCTAGATTTCTGTATGTGGCTTCTTTTTTCATTAGTTAATGCAAACATTCAGACACTCAGATTTATTTGCAAAGTGCTTTGAAAGATGGGGGGGATAGGAATGCAATGATTACATTGATGAGTTGAACACAAGCCAACAAGCCACCCATGCACACATTTTCCAAAATTTTCAGCTTTACCAGCATCAACAGCGATGAGGATATTCCCTCCGCACTTGGCGATTGTTCAGCTGTATGCAGATATTTTGTTTTTTTTAGGAAAGATGAAACAAAGACTAACCAAATCAATATGCACACCACGTCGTCGGAAACATGACAAACATGCCTCACCTCCACCAATAATACAAATTTGAGTTTTATAAGCTGCTCATGTCATCACAGCACCAACAATTCACAATCACTAAACTTTATAAATCACAAACACACACTGTCTATTTGTCTACTTGTTTGTCTGTGTTTTAAGGTAAAATATGTTAGTTGTAATGTAAAGTCCATAGACTGTATATATGACTGGACAAAGTGACCGTGACGTCACCCATTGGTTTCTGAAGGGTCATTTTGAGGCCAATCGACTTGTCACTTCCTGGATGGCATCTTGGAGCCAAAAACAGGATGTAACCATATTTGGACAAACAGCAACGGGGCTTATGAAATGTTCATGCCGAGGGAATCGTGGGAGAGCTAACATTAGCCACTAGCTTACTGTTGCAGTAAAACTTCACCATGCAGTGTCAAACAAAGTCATATTGCTAGTTACATGTTGTTAGTGTAAACATTTACCCACAGCTGCAGTCGAGTGTATGTCATGCATAACGATGAACATATTGAAAAATAGAAGATACAAAGCTCTGAATCGGTCCGACTTCACTATAGAAAGCTGCTGCTATAGCAACATGTCAATCAAACCCCAGCACAGCAGTCATTTGTTGGATTATTTGCCGTAATATCTTAATAACAAAGCAAAAAGTTGAACATGGACCATCACATTACTTATTAGAGGGTCAAAATAAAATGTTTGAGATCATGATGACCCATGAAAAAAATTTATTCACTTAGTATTTTCAGATGGAATCATATGTATCTCTATGGGAAAAAAGCTTCTTGGAGCCGGATGATCAAATCCCCAGTGGCCAAGCGGTGGTATTACAACTTAAAGTTACTTCGGCATTGGCCTCAATGAACAGCCCCGGTGGTTGCCCTTTGGTAAAGACACATGACATAACAAAGAAAAGAATAAAGGGAGTGAAATATTACCATTAAAGTAGAGCCACCATCCATATGACACAAGTGCTTGCTGAATGGTTTGATAAGTATGAGTATGCTACGAGAAGATACCTATGTAATTTTGCAACTGTAGGTCAATATTTTATTCTATTCGTATAGCGCCAATCATAATCACTGATTATCTCTAGGTGCTTCACAATTTTTGAGGCAGAGACCTCATGACTATACAGACAATCATTTGCATTCACAACTATGGCATACAATTAACCTAGTACATGTTTTAGTAGTTTGTAGTACATATTTTTAGTTGCGGGAGGAAGCCGGAGTACCCGGAGAGAACCTACGCAGAGAACATGCAAACTCCACACAGAAAGACCCCACCACCCGGTGTTGGGATCGAACCCAGGACCTTCTAGCTGTGAGGCACGAGTGCTACCCACTGCACCACCGTGCATATATATGCAGTAGCACTCTCCAACATCATCATCAAAACACTAAGTGAAGAATGGTGTTCATCCCTCCAGTATAGAGTTCACAGACTTGTACCATTAATGTTCTGCAGGCTCAACACCTTACTAAGACACAGCAAGATATTTATTCTTTTAAGATGTTTATTCTTCCTTTTAATTTACCATATACAGTACATGGCTCTCATGACCTGAGGTGGGGAAGCGCAGTCATAATATATCTTTGTAGATGGAATATTCCACAGCAGCTTAGACCCATTTCACACAAGACTGCTGTTGTAGAATACAGTAAACAATACACTACCTTGTTTCAAACAATGCTTATTGTCTCTCCACATTATTTTATTAATTTATTATTTGTTCTCTTCTATATTTTGTTCTACCACCCACTTCCATATGAGCCCCACAGCTAAGTGCAAAAAAGTTCAGACATTCTCTAGAGTCGTGTGGAAATTGCTTCGCCAGAAATATTGTACTGTTAACAATGACAGAGTAAAAATGTTGCAATGTGTGACAAACTGCAATGTAAATCAGTTGTGCATTTTTTTCCCTTCAACCGGAGTGCCTTCAGTTTCTAAATAAATTATATTTTTTTGTTCCAAAATTAATAGTCAGTATTTTACTATTGCATGGAGGTTACTGTACTTCACAATTACTATGAGAGTAGATTTTATGGGGGATTAAATTCATCGTTCTTTTATCATTGCTTCCCAAATTTAGAGGACATGTAATTGTGGGTCTAAAAACTCTGCCTGACATGAATTGTATCTTTGCTTATTTCAGTAAATTGTTCACTTACTTTCTTCAATTTTGGTTCATTTTCTTATGTACTTCCTTCCTCCAGTTTATTCATTTTAGTCGCTTATTTTGTTGATTTTCAGACTATTCTGTGTATTTTTGTACATTTCTGTTCATTTTGGAATTATTTTGTCCTCTTTATCATTTTCTCAATTACTTTGTTAATGATTCATTCTTCATAAACTGATGCATTGGTAATGCACCAGACCACAGAAAATAAACCCTCATTTCCTTTGGGATCCAGAGATGCCAAACCAAAAATGTCTCCAGCAACATTCAAACAAAGCCTCTGCCCTTGCTATAAACCACTGGTTATTACACATATTGTACAGTCATTATAATCATAGCAGTACTGTATATATAGCGATAGAGCACCTCTTATCATGCCTTACTGATTCAAAACCACAAGCAAACAACAAAGTACTTGCTGACTGTCTCGTCTTTCCTGCCCTCAGATAAACACATGCAGTATGCATCTGGTGTATCCGAGTGGTGGCTGTGAACGCGAGCCAGGCTGACACTGATGTGGGCGCTGGAGTGAGACGATCATGTACCTCCAGAAGATCTCAGAGGAAATATATTGAAGCTTCACTCTGAATGTTATGTGAGTCCGGCTCACATGCATCTTCTGAGTATCTGTGTTTGTGTGTGTGGTGATGAAGAGTGTGTAGTTCTGTTGCATCCTCTGCTTTTTATCTCCATCCTCTCAGCGAGCACAACAAATACTGACCACACTGCAGCAGTTTTCAGACACATGACATCAGTATGTGTACACTGACATCTCTGAATGTATATTATGAATGAAGACCCATATACTGTATCCATTTAGTTAAATTACTGCCACATTATTTGACAATTTCGTGCCATTAATGCAAGTATGTCATATACTGTATATTTTTCCATTTGTGAGAACAGAGCAGGGTAATGGCCAGAAATGTTCATATTAACATCAGGTTTAAGCGATGTATTGAGTGATCCGTGAAAGACAAAATCATGCTTTCATAACATTAAATCAAGTGAGAAAAAAATGAGTATGATGTGAGTTCTGCCACAATAAAATGATAATGACTTAAAAGATAGTTATTTGTAGTTTTAAAGTTTTCTTGTCAGTCAAAAATTTAAGAAACCTCAAGATAAAACGTCACCCGTTAGTTTCTGAAGGGTCGTTTTGAGGCCAATCGACTTGTCACTTCCTGGATGGC
>JAQQAE010003969.1:6271-19398 GCA_029823295.1 Pseudamia nigra | reverse complement strand
TGGTCGCATAAAATCCATACAGAGGCATTTCTCAAACTGATACCAGTAGTGGCAGTAACGCTGATAGACACTACAGATTCATCCTAAGCCACACATAGGCCAGGCAGTATTACCACTAAACCCCCATGATGTAACACCCCATGTTAAGCTGTAAAATACCCAAGGGGTATCCTTCCTGGCTGAGCTTTGAGTAAAATGCAGCGGTGTCCCAAACCGCGCGACATCCAGCATCCACTGGGGGAAGAATCCAGAAGCAACTCAGTCCCCATGTACACAAAGTAACTTAGAGTTGTAATACTCCCACTGGACACTGGGGTCCAAGAAGCCCTACGTCCTATAGAGTTACACTGGACTTACCTCTGTAAATACTGTACAATGTTAATATATCATGATTAAAAAATAATATTTTGTCATGAGTCATTTTAGTTCCAAACATTTTATTTGGACTCTAATAAGTGATCTGATGGTCCATCTTTCACATTTTGCTCTGTTAATCAGAAATTATAGCAAATAATCCAACAAATTCCTCCTGTGCTGGGGTTTGATTGACAGGTGTAACTCCACTTGCCAGTGGAGTCTGACCGAGTCAAACCTTCGTTTCTTCACCTTATTTAATAGAACATACTTTTTCCTGACTGATGCTCGACTGTAGTTTTGGACGTGCTCCATAGTGACATTTTTCTACGCATTGTGTCCACTGCACTGGAGAAGGAAAAGGTAACATCGCATTCGTAGTAATTAAAGAATTAAGGCAAAAGTAAAGCAAAACATGATAAGATAGTGAGTATTTTTGAGTTAAAATGAACAAAATCAAGAAAAAGAAGCAACGCAAGAAGCAAAAGGTACAAAATAGTTTTAAAAATGAATAGAAGTGAACAAAATCAGAAGAAAAGCAAACAAAATCTGAAGCAAGAAAGACAATCAAGAAAATCAACCAAATTACATGCAAAAACAAGAAAATTAACAAAGACAAATAAAATAAAACAATCAAATCCACACTCAAGTAAATGAACCAGATTAGATGCAAAAGAAGAAAAACGAGCAAAAAAAACATGCAATACTTTAAGAAATGGACAAAAACCAAAACTTTGAAATTGTGTGGTTGAGTCATATTTTATACAATGTTAGTATTAGTAATAAAGTACATACGTTAATGACTGCATTTCACTAAACTGACCTGATTCAAAGGAAATACTGTACATACAGTGCTTTGCATATTGTCCTGACATAAAAATCTCAAACATGTACATTTGTATACACATTTTTAATATTAGTGCAAATATTTTTGTTCCTAATAACTTTGGGCTTTGTACCGTAACTGTTCACAGATGCTTTTTGACACTTCATTAATCTGCTCCATTAACTGGCTTCGACTGCAGCCTCAGCATCCTTACAGGTGGGCACCACTCCGGCTTGGTGCAGAAGTTCTTGCTGGGGTAGTAGTCCTCTTTGTCGCTGCTCAGCTCATTTTTTTTTCCTGTCATCGGCCTCGTAGTTCTCATAATGTCCTCCATGTTTAGTTGAATAATGACACTAGAGATGATATTCCTTAAGTTTCTCTGCACGCATGAGGCGGATCGCATTTTTTCCACTAAAGTCAACAGAAATTCTAATGTCTATCTTTCTCAAAACGGCTTGTGCTTATCATCCACTTTTCAGCTCAGAAACGGGATGAGGAGCGGACCCTTCTATGCATCGCACATCACGTCACAACACCTACATATAACTTTATTGACTGTGTGGTGTATGGTGTATTCTACATTTACAAAATCTGTTTTTCTATTGAATTGTTTTCTATTATTTCAATGTTAAAGGAAATCATTATCTTAATTATTACGAGGGTAAAAGCTGAATTAAAAAATTAACCTTGAGGGCCAAATTACATTATTATTGTGACATCAAGTCGCGGAGCAGAAGTGGGAGGGATGCGGACCAGAAATGGCCCACGGGCCGGGAGTTTGAGACCCCTGCACTACTGTATCTTTTTTCAGATGTGGGTTTTCTCACACAAATAGCGAGTTGCCTGTCACGTTCCAACCTGTACAGTATTTGCAGAACATGATGTTATTTTCAAACCCCAGCCACGTCGGTGTTGAGTGTGTACGTCCTCCCGCCGCTGGCTCCACAGGATGTTTATGTCTGATCATTAGCACTGTTAGCAACACCGTCACTCAGGGGGAAAAATAGCAAGTCTTCATCTCAATTTCATTTGAAATAAAAAGTAATGGACTTCATTTTTGTTAGTAACAACGCTGTCCCACAGGCAGTAATTTTTCTGGTTCACATATTCATATTTTTAGGGGCAAATGCAAGTGAAATACTCACACTGTCGAACCCTGCGTGGGGAAGGGTTTACACTAACAACACTGTAATATGACTTTGTTTTACAATGCTTTGTGAAGTCTTACCATGTCAGTAAGCTATCAGCTAGCATTAGCTTACCCATACATAACCTGGCATATGCTCCCGTAGCTCCGCCGCCATTTGTCCCAATATGGTTAATTTCAGTTTTTGGCTCCAAAACGTCATATAGGAATTGATAATGAGATACGCCTCAAAACAGCCATTCAGAAACCAACGGGTGACATCACGGTCACTTTGACCACTAATATATACAGACTATGGTCCCATCTTTAACTTTAGAGCAGAAATAAATATGTTTAGAGCCTGGTACAAACAATCTCTGTTGTTTCTATTTCAGTGAACTTTGTACAGGACCATTTAAATGTATTTATATGATCCAGATCCTGATAATTAAGTGCACAGGCACTTTGATGGACAGGTGTGGCTGAGTCAGAGGTCTTCACTGTTAATGCATATAAGAATAGACTGCAATAAACAGGATGTCCAGACTAATCTTTGTACAGACTAATCTTTTGTACAATAAGCGTATGTGTATTGGTAATGTTGCCAGGATAAAATGCCTTCGAAATGTGCTGCAAATCTATTTCCTCCTGGGAAAAAATAAAGTACCAATCTATGATGTAATTCGTGGTAAATGAAGCGTTGCCATTCAGGACCACACACATGCAAAACCTGTTACCCATCATTCTCCCCCATATCCAGAACACGGATCTCATCATCTCGTTAAAGTCATTTCACAATCTCCATAAATGTGATTTGTCTGCAAATATTTTATCAGGAATGTCTCTGCATTTCTACATGAACTAATTAAGACAAAAAAAAAACTCCTTCAGTGCTGACTCTGCCATTCGTTGCTGACTTTATCTGACTTTGACAGGACAACAGGGCAGCTTATTTGCACATTATGATCTGGGCAGAGGATGTTCTGTCTCAGCGGGTCATCCTGTCGGCTTCTACACCTCACTACAGTGATCCATTTCTTTTCATCTGTTCTAAATCACTCCATCATGCTGCCTGTGTATCTGTTGGGCCCTTTATCCTTTGAGCTGCTGATGTGATGTGAATGATGCTTCTCTGTCTGCCCTGACCCTATTCTGTCGCTCCATCCCTCAGTCAGTCTGTCACTTTTTCAGAATCGCAATCACTTGCTCTTGTCTTTCTGAGCACACACTGAATACGGAGGAGCTTAGTGCAAGTCCGGACAGCACAAATTCACACACAGACACACACAGTACAGCAGCAAAACAGCAAAAAAAAACCGTCTACACATCTAATCACAGTTTTTCCTTCAGTACATGCAGCATCTGGCAGTGTAAAATACGGTACATGCCTTTGCATTCAGTATATACTACCAGTCCGATGTTTGGATCATCAATGATGTTTGTCACTATACAAATAAAATTGAATTGAATTATGCTCTGCCACAACTGTCAACCCAAAACAAAAAAAGAGCAAAAATAAACAAATAATTAAGTTTTTTTTAAAAAGAACAAACTAAGCAACAAAATGAGGAAAATGTAACAAGAAGACACTGATCTAATAATTACGACATAGTGCATCTTATTTTTTTAATTTGATGAATCTTATGTGTTTCTGTAGTTTACTGAAAAATATTAGAAAATTACATTTTTGCTTATTACATTATTTATTTTCTTCACTTTTGTTGCCTATTTACCTGATTTTTGTTAAATTGTAAATTTTGTTTATTGTTGTTCATTACATGCTTTGTTTTTTTTTTAAGTTGACCTTTATTTAACCAGTCAAGTCATTAAGAATGCATTCTTATTTGCAATGGTAGCCCAGCAGCATTTCGTTAATGTGTGCTCATTTTTTTCATTTTGTGTTCATTTTATTCCTACTCATGGAGGTGTGGAGCCAAAAGTAACTGAGTAGAAGTACATTTTTCATCACAAATGTAATGCAACTACTCACAGAAATACAATTTTCTGAAGAAAAAAAGGAGTAAAGGAAGTAAAGGAGTAAGTGTACTTGAGTACTACACATCTCTGCGTGCGTTGCGGATAATTGTGTACGAAGAGCAGAACAGGGATCTGCGACCCTGACAATACAGAGCCATTTTTGGACAGAAAGACAAAAGCAAAATATGCATCTAGAGTCGCAAAAATATCTTAACCCTTCATGACCCACATGACATACGACCATGATGTACTTGTAATCTGATTTATTTTCCCTGATTGTTTTTAAATTTAAAAAATAGTGGTCAGGTTTCTGTGACTATTTTGTTCAATATTTTGCTTATTTTCCTTCATTTTCATGTTTTTGTTCATTTATGTCTATTCTGACCTTTATGGTTTTTTTTTTTTTTTCATTCATTGAATTAAAATTTTAGTCATTTTGGTAAATTTATATCAGTTCCCCAATCATTTCATTCATTTTCTGGATTATTTGGTTCAGTTTTTCCTTAAGTTTATTGATTTTTGCTCACTGATGTGATTATTTTGTTCAGGATTGTTTATTTCATCAGAATTTTGTTCATTTCATTTATTCAGTTGTTTAATCTTGTTTATTTTTGTGATTATTTTGTTCATTTGGGGAGTACATGCTCCAGGTTTGTGTTCGTTTTTGTTTATTTTTTCTTCTTTTTGTTGATTTGGTGCTTATTTGTTCATTTTGAATTATTTCCTTATTTCCATTGTGGGACAAAGATACAGGTGCCACTGGAGAGGAGCCACAGGTGGTCCGGGAGCCACACGTTGCACACCTCTGAGCTATAACAACGTGCTTTGCACACAGCAAAATGGCCACTAAAAACAAGAAAAGCAAAACGCCTTCCATAGAGATACTGTTACTGTGGTGGCACAACACAGAGGATCCATGTGCAGACACAATAACAGTTCATTGTGAATAAACAAAAATAGAGTTCTCATTTTCAAGTGATTATGCACTAATTAAAACATAATTATGAGTAATATATTCTATTTGTCCAAGTAGATCCCTCCAAATCCAACTCACTGGCCCTTTAAAAATGCACACATTAAGGAGTTTCCTATTATCATTAGTGCAGATGGACTCGAGGGAATGAGCAGCTGCGAGCTGGACATCTCTGCAAACACTCAGGTATTTGAGGTGCCTGATTCTCTCATTAATTAGAGCAGAATGGATTTGGCCAACTGAATGTTGCTCTCTGTATGCACAGCTGCTGAGGAGCAAGATGGAGACGAGAGAGCACACTTTAGTCTCATTTATTTTGTCTCAGTGAACACACAAAAAATAAAATGTCATTCTGCCCCATGATACAAATCTGCTTCTGTATAGATCTGTAATATGCTTTTCAATTTTGCCAATCATTGGACAGTGCAATCAAAGCTTTCAATAAACTGAGAATAAAATGTCAGGATGCCCAGGATTTCCTGGACCTTCTCAGTGGAACTGCTACATACGACTGACTCTGACCTCTCTGCTCTATTTCAGCTTCTAATATACACGATGTGCAGAAAACCAAAAAAGTAAAAAAAAAAAAAAAGAGCATTTCTACTCACATGATGCAATGAGAACTCAAGGGCTTGGGACTAAACAGATGTGCAGCCTTAAGAAAATCACTTCAGCTTCAATTTGCTAAGGAGCATAGAGACTGGACTCCGGAGTAATGGAAAAGGACATGTGGTCTGATGAGTCCAAGAATTCCCAGTTCCAGAGTGAAGGGCATTTTAGGTTAAGAAGAGAGACGGTGAAGTGATGCTCCCATCGTACCTAGTGCTGACTCTACACCGCTATCATCTGGGGGTCGCTTCAGCTGGTCAGGTCGAGGATCAGTCACATGACGTGCCCAAAAATGAGGTCAGATGACAATTGAATAATCTGAGTGACATTTTTCTTTCACTAACAAACATTTTATTTCCAGGTTGCCCAAACGTATACAGTGTCAGGATTCATTAGGTTCAAACTGTGACCGAGCAGTTCAGGGAAGATGATTGTCACACATGGATTGACCTCCACAAAATCTGCAAAATTTGCAAAACATAACAAACAAAGACAACAAAATGAATTTAACAAGCAGCCAAAGATCAACAAAGAGATGGACAAAATTTGAACAAAATGAAAAAAAAAATTCTAGAATTTAAAAATGACCAAAATTATCACTGAAATAAAAAAATAAAACAACTATTACCAAAATGAGTATAAAAGAAGCAAAATGAAGGATAAAATTTATTAGTGATCAGCTGATCAGCAAATTATCAACAAAATGAACATTGTTAGCAAAATAATAAATTAAATAAGCAATAATATTTGCATGATAATAAATAAAAATGAACAGTTACAGTAGGTCCTAAATCCTCCTGATATGGGCATTCTTGAACTTTTAAACTGCAGCCGTTTGCAATTCTGTAACTGCACGGCCTTATAATGCTATAATTGATTTGTTGTGCAGCAGTATTTAAAGACAAGGTGCATTTAAAGATATACTGGATTTCCAAAAATATAGATTTTTTTTTTTTTTTTTCAAAAATGAAGATGGAGGACAAATGGGGAAGACCTAAGTAGAACACATTTTGGTGTTGTTGGAGGTTTTTCTTTTGGTCAGAGCTGTCCAAATACTGGATTTATCTGGAGGCTTGGACATGCAGGACACTGGACTCCTCCTCCGGTTCCTTTTCCGCCTCCACAGCAGCAGCAGCCCTCTGGAGCGAGGAGAAAGGATCAACCTGGATTTCTGAAGTGTCTGTTGTGTTGCCATAGATAGAACATGCCAGAGGCTCGGCTGGATAGATAGTTAACAATTTCTCTCCCTGCAGACGGGACCCCCAGACGGGTAAACCCAACGCCCACTCCCTCTGCCCCTCTCACTCTCCTCCCACGCAGTCTGTATGGACACGGGGAAGCTTCAGTGTTTATGCCCCGGGGCGAGAAAACACACACTGGTGAAGACGGGAAGTCAAATATGAGAATCACAGGAACATGTAGTGGTTTTTATTTTTAACAAGGGATGGAAACTAGCTTCCAGCCAGGATGTGTGTAAACATCCTGTGTGCCAAGTCTGTTATTGTTTGAACCGGCAGCTCTGGAGGAGAGTTCAACACCAGCTTTGATGCCTGGAAGCAGCAGCTCGTACCTCAACAATACCAACAACAAGCAGGTGAGAAGGTGACTCTGGCTGGTTTGGTTAAATACAGCATCTACAGGATGAGCTGCCAGTTGGTATTCAATGTTTATGGGCGACAGCATCCCATGTCACATATGTCAAAACTGAACAAAGGAAGCTGTAAAGGGCCCATTTCGTCTGACAATGCAGACATTTGCCAGATTGTTTGGTTTAATATTTAGATAATGGAGTAAGCCAGGTCACTTAGAGGATCCACATCAAGTTTGAGGCCACGACGACCCATGACAAAATGTCTTCACTCAGTTCCAAGGCGTGTGGTTTTTCTTCCATCGACTGGACTGGAAATTTGGTTGAAGACGTTTCGCCACCCATCCGGGAAGCTTCTTCAGTTCTATGATAGAACTGAACAAATTTCCAGTCCAGTCGATGAAAGAAAAACCACACGCCTTGGCTACTATGACCTGGATGACTGAGAATCTTCACAGACATTATCATTTGAAGCTATGCTCATTTCCCAGTAATGTTATTGAACCCAAAAGTAATATTCTTACATTTATTTGACCCTCACTATTAGATTCTTTGACCATGAAAACCTACAATTGGCATTTAGAATCACATACATATCATTATTAGTTCAATAGTTATTCACAAAAAATAATATTTCCATAATGGTGGTTTTCTTCTGGATCTAGCTCTGTAAATGTTGAAGATACATCAAATCTGTGGGCACATTACTGAATCAGCAGACTTTCCACTACAATTAGGTGACTATATGTCTATAGCTTTATTTATTGATACAGTAGCTATTTTTCCTCAACCCCTGTATGTATAAGCTTGAACTATGTTTTTTGGCTAATTACATAAGCTATGTTTTTTCGCTAAATTTTCTGGCTCTTATACTGTACGTAACAATACAATTACAAATGTTGGATTTGGCCCTATCTCACAATGGTGAAGAATCATTTAAAAATATTCTGGCTCCAGACGATGGTCCAGAACACTCACAGAATCTAATTGATTGGTTCTTGTGCC
Organism: Pseudamia nigra; assembly: GCA_029823295.1. Taxonomy (NCBI): domain Eukaryota; kingdom Metazoa; phylum Chordata; class Actinopteri; order Kurtiformes; family Apogonidae; genus Pseudamia; species Pseudamia nigra. The sequence continues at coordinate 10,940 of JAQQAE010003969.1, read as the reverse complement.
ATTTCTGACCTACCCTGAAACTGTAGCCCAAATCTGTTTGTAACTTTTTTGACTTATGTTGGGAACAAACAAACAAACAAACAAACAACCAGGTAAATACACTAACACCGACAAAAACATAACCTCCTTTGCAGAGGTAATTATGACCCAATACAGTGCAACCAAAGGAGTGTGGGCTACATTTCAAGCTGCCCCCAGGCAATTTTCAACATTTTCAGTGTAATCCTCAGCCTAACCTCTTTTTTTTCCCTACCCCCAACAAAGTAATTTAATGCCGAAACCAACCTGCACCCCGAGATTTGCTTTTCCAAAGGATTTGCTACATAGATACAGATACATAGATTTTGTATTTCGTGCTTTCTGGCATATTTGAGATGAGAATTAGTCAGAAAAAAACAGAATAACATATCATGGGCATTTTAATGTTTGCATATGGCACAATGTGCTGTACACTGTGGCTGAAAACAACTTGTAGCATTCAGTATGTGTAGCATGTATCAAGTAGTAGGACACTGAACACAGTCAAAGACTTTACAGAAGCAATACTCACAACTGCCAATCACTTCCTGTATCCACCTTTTTTGGAAACCTGCAAGTGAATTGGCCCCCTCTGACTCTGTCCATGTAGAAGGAACTAATAAGTACTCCAAGTGTGTGCAATTTCTTATCATAACCAAGTCCTGTACTGAATTAGCTTCCTACATAGAAATTCAATAGAAGAGTTCTGCAATTGAAGTGCACATTGGTGAATCTAACTTTATTAACAAGAAACTTCAGCAAATACTTAATTTGTACCTTTATGCCTTCCAAACTTCATTCAGCTCCAGACACAAACTTAGTAAAATTCACTAAAAGGGCCTGGTCTGAATGTTTAACTCCAAATGAATCCATAAATCATAGCATGTATTTTATTTTTATTTTAAATGTAAAATGTAAAAGAAAATAAGATGTACAGGGCTGAACTCACACCGTATGTTTTGATCTAACTTTAAGAACCCCAACTTTCATCATTCTAAATGAAAATGAAGAAAACAATGAAGAAAATGAACAAATTTTTCAAAAAAAAGTTGAACTAAATAATTTAGAAAATTAACAGGGAACAGTCAAGATAATAAACAAAATTAACAATCTAATAAAAAAATAAACACAAAATGAACAAAATGTTTTAAATTATAAAATAAATGAGCAAAGCTATAAAAGTAAATAAACAAAATAATGCCATACCATCCCCATCTAAAATCACCAATAATTCCACTACTGATTAAATCTTAAAGCCATAAAAAACCTAAAAAAAAAAAAGTTATGAGCATCAACTGTGTTTTAGCTTCATCAAATACAAATGTCAATAAAACCATCAAACAAACCTCTTATGACAGCAGTAAAAATTTGGTTCATCAAAAAAAAGTTTTAAAAAAGCAGATGAAGTGACAGGAAAAAAGCTTCACATTACTTCATCACAGAGGTAGTCGTCATATTCAGCATTGTCACAAAATGGTGCAGATTATTTCTCCTTCATATCCTTGTCAAATATAATGATTTTAATTTTATGACACCTCCTTTTTCAGGACATGTTTCCCCATGTCTGACAACAAAACATACTTGCTGTCGTTCTAACTGAAAAAACTTATTTTCACTGAGATGTTACTTTCAGGAAGACACATACCGTACTGTATTTATAACAGACCATGTGTCTAGATTCCACAGCTTTCCACTGGACATGTCAAATCACCCGTCAGGATGGTATAGATGTTTAGGTGTCAAAAAGTCCCATCAACATGCAGAATTACCCTCTGTACTGAAGGCGTCTATTCTGAGTCTTTATTTTTTTCTATATCCTGTTAGACATGATCCTAGCATTGAGTTTCCTGAAAAACGACCTGGTCTGTGACAGTCTCAGCTTTTTCTTCCAGTCTTTGTTCTTCTTCTGGTAGACACTGTCCCAGCTGTCCTCCTCCTCATCTCCCACCCACGGGACCCACACTCCTCCGTTAAGGTTTGGGTCAGCCCGCGGGTCCTCTGATGGGTATCGGACTGGAACCGCAGTCCGGTTGTAGTACGCCAGCCGGGCTAGCAGCGCTTTGACGACATCTGGTCTCTGCTCTGAAAGATCAAATCGCTCATAGGGGTCTCCAGTGATGTTGAAGAGCCACACTGATTTCTGGGGTTCAGTGTGGCGCTCCAGATTCCACCAGCCACCAGGGAAACCAGGAAGCAGCTGGGGTGGAGTCCAGTCTCCATAGCCGGGATCTCCTGTGAGGAGTTTCCAGTTTCCAACTCTGATCGAGGCCTGAATGGCTGTGTTCCAGACTCCAAATCCTTTCTGCAATGACCCGCTGCGAGCGTGGTTGTACAAAGGGTCAATATTATGTAAGATCTCAAACCGGGGTGACTCCTTGCCCTCACTGAGTGTTTCCCAAATGTCAAACCCATCCACACCTTCTGTCAGGGATTTGTTTCCCCCTGCTAATGCCACCAATGTGGGATACCAGTCAGTAATGTGCACCAGAGCTTTACTCACCCTCTTCCTCCTCTGTAGCAGAGGGCTGTGCACAAACCCCAAACCTCTGATGCCTCCTTCCCAGTAGGTGCCTTTGCGACCTCTAAGTGGCCAGTTATTGCCCCCCGACAAAGGCTGGCCACCATTGTCAGTAGAGAAGATGATGATACTGTTCTGATAGTAGCCATATTTCCGAAGGGCGTATGTTATATTACGCACTGCCTCGTCCACAGCAGAGACCATAGCAGCATACTTCCTGCGTGCCACGTTGCCCAGTTCCCGGTATGGATAGATGTACTCCCGTGGGGACTGCAGTGGGGTATGGACAGCCTGAAAGGACAGGAAGATGAACAGTGGCTGGGAGTTTGGATCATGCTTTGCCAGGATCTTGCGGACTCTGTGAGTGTAGAGATGAGTGGAGTATTGCCCCCTCTGCCCCCAGGCAGCACTCTCTCCCTCGTGGAGGTCAAAGCCGCATACTTCCGGCCCGTCACATGAGTCATAGGTGTAGTAATTCACGCTGCCTGTCAAGGAGCCAAAGTATGTGTCGAAACCGCGGCGTGTGGGTAGACACTCCTTCTTGTAGAAGCCCAGGTGCCACTTGCCCACCATGTGAGTAGCATATCCAAGCTCCTGCAGCCTCTGAGGGAGGGTCACTTGGTCAAAGGGTAAGCAGTTGGGTTGGCGGGGTCGGATGATTGAGTGCTGCAAACCCGTATGAATTTGGTACCTGGAGTCAACAAAAAAAATTATCATTAGAAGGAAAACTGCGTCATCTCTGATTCACACTGATGACTACATGTACATCAGTATGCTGGTAATGAGTCTTAACCGATTTTGCTCATTTTGAGATATAGCATTTACATGATACTGGGAGAATACATCAGTGTTTCTGGATCGTGTTCACATATGGCTTCTTTTTTACATGATACACTTTTAACTTGTGTTTGCTGATTGCATGACAAACTGTGTTCACAAAAATTTCTGGAAGTGTTTCTGAGCCCATGCAATGATTTCCAGAGAATCGTGTCTGTTTTTAATGTAGTTCCACCTGAGGGCCTGAAGATCACGAGCATCCAGGTTTGACCTTTGACTTCCCTCATGATTCTCTGAATCTTTTGATGATATTATACACTGTACATGATGGCTCTTCAAAGTCTTTACCATATTACATTGAAGAACAATTTTCTGAAATTGTTCCACAATTTTTAGACAGTTTGTCACAGATTGGTGAACTTCTGCCCATCTTTACACCTGAGAGGGTCTGCCTCTCAAAAATGCTCCTTTTATATTCAGTCATACACTTCTGTTACCAGTTAACCTAATTAATTGTCAAATGCCCCTCCAGTTGTTTTTGATTTGTGCCAGTTACCTTTCCAGCCTTTTGTTGCCCCTATTCCAAATTTTTTGAGATGTGTTGCTGCCATTAAATTCAAAATTAGTTAATATCGTTCATGAAATGGTAAAATGCTTCAGTTTCCACACCTAATGTGTTATGTGCTGTTACAGTATGGGTTCATGAGATTTGCAAATTGTATTCGGTTTTTACTTATTTTTTTACACAGAATCCCACCTTTTTTGGAGTTGGGCTTTGAACAAAAAATGGTCAAATTAATTAAGAAAACGAAGCAGCTGAGTAAATAAACCGTGTACTTTTGTTTGGAGTAGTCTGCGTACCTGCCGGTGATGAACTGGCTCCTGGACGGGGTGCAGATGGGCTGGATGTAGTAATTCTCCAGCCTCACTCCGAACGCTGCCAGCTTATCCAACGCCGGGGTTTTGATGTCAGAGCTGTGATAGCCGATGTCGTTGAAGCCTTGGTCGTCCGTCATGATGAAGATGATGTGCGGACGCTGCGGGACAGGAGAGTCATCTCCAAAGGTGTGCAGGGCCGGCTCGGGCTCCACCTGGTTAGGACTCATCTGGTGCCAGCTCAGGTATCCGAGGCTCAGCAGGCTCATCATGGAGAAGCCGGTCAGCGCGGTGGTCGCCATGGCACATCCGCGATTTTTCAGGGCTATCAGTCAGACTCGTAAGCTTACAGTTGTCACCAAAGCATCCTGTGGTGGGAAATGTGAAGAAATCCTCCTGGAATGAGACGTACTGCGCGCTGAGTTACACGTAAATGCATCAATGTGTGCGTAAAAGGTGACAGTGGATGAGTGAGTGCGT
>JAQQAE010003968.1:0-19402 GCA_029823295.1 Pseudamia nigra | reverse complement strand
TCCAGTCCAGTCGACAGAAGGAAAACCACACGCCTTGGACACCATGACCTGGATGACTGAGAATCTTCACAGACATAAGCTTTTTTTTAACCATTTTTCCCATAGAAAACAATGCAGAATTAAAAAAAAAATCCTTCAAGTCTCTTCAACTTTAAACTTATAGAACTTCAGCATACTTCAACTCTTCAACTCCATTTACACTTTAAAAAACTCTTAAACTATTTTTGGATTTGTTCAGCTTTTTATTTTCTCTTAAACTTTTCACAAACTCCTAGTCTAAACCTGAGGTCTATATTCTGTCTAGTAAGGATCTAAGCCATTCTAAAAAGTTTTATTGCACCCATTTCAATGTATAACCCTGACGTAGAACACCTCACAGCTCCAGAAAAGCCCTTTGATGGATGGCTGTTTTGATTTGACAGAAAGGCGATGAATGATGAGCTGAACTTCACCATGACGTGTCCCTCTGAATCTACTGGTGTACAACGAAGAAGCTGCAGAGTGACACTTAAAAAGTCTTTGACCTTGATTTCATCTAAATTTGAGTAGTGATGACTATGACTGTGAGAGTGACATTATCAATCCTCGTTAAGGGCAATTTTTTTCTACATGTAGGATGTCATCGAAGCCACCAGGGGGACAGAGTGAGCCGCTCTGAGTTGCTGCGAGTGATTTATGGTGGTCTGCGTTGTCATCAAACTGCTGTTAATCAGTGCACAGGGACACTCAGTGAAGTTGTATATCTAATGGTTACACATCTCTGGAGAGATAGTGGAGCTTTATGGCCATAGGGGGTTTGTGATATTTGTCTGGGTTGATGGAACAGGCCAGTAAATCAGAGCGAGGGCCGACTCACAGCTCTGACTCCACACAATGGAAGGGCAATCACCGCCTTCATTAGCCTGCCGGTCTCACATAGACACTGGAAGGCAAAGGACTTCAACTGGCCCTCACTGCATTAAATCAAACCAACAAACGAGGGAAAGAAATGAACAGAAAATGCATTGAAAAGTGTCAAAAAGTGAATAAAATCATCATTTTGTTGATTACGCTGTTTATTTTCGTCCATTCTCTGAATATTTAGATCAATTTTATTTATTTCATTTTTTAAGAATTTTTGTTAATTTTGTTTATTGTTTTCTTAATCTTCATTATTATTTTATTTGTTTTGTGCATATTTGAATCATTTTCTTGCTTTTTCTTTTTGCTCAGTATTTTTAATTTGCTTGCTGTTTTGATCATTTTTGGCTATTGTCTCCATTATTTTGATCATTTGTGTTTATTTCTTGATTACATCGTTCATTCCCTGAATCATTTTTGTGGATTATTTTCTTAATTTTGAACAAATCAGAGACCACAGTTGTGTAAAAATGCTTTCATTCTCCACCATCGCTCCAGCTCACACTGAGCTCTCAGGAAAGCAGTTTTTGGCCTAAAAGCAAATCACAGTGCTTGATCACCCTCCATATTCACCTGCTCAATCACTGTGCAACTTTTTCCTTTTTCCTAAATTCAAATCTGTGTCAAAAGAACACGTTTCGAGTCTGTGTCAGAAGTTAAGAAAAGGACAACAGAGGATCTGAGAAACTGAAGAAGAAGAAGAAGACCTGCTGCACTGCACTGCTTTGATCAGTGAAGACCTGAATGCAGTAGTGTGATGATGCAGAAGGAGAGGACACTGAAGGAGAAACACACTGAAAAATGTTTATGTTCAATAAAATTGTATTACAGCATCAATCTGACTATTCAATAGTGATACCTCATATGTTTTTGTCCGTGTGTCTATGTTGGTGTGTGTTTTTGTGTGGTCCATCAGAGTCAGTGTCTGTGTCAGCACAAAGACCTGCTCCTGCTCACAGCAAATAGCCTGGAACGACAGCAATGATCTCTTTTTTTTCATGCAGCGTTTTCTTTCTCCTCTGTTTCTCACTGACCCTGCTTCATTTTTATTCATCGGCCATACTGTATAAGACAGTTGAAGACAAACACAAAAATACCACATCTTAAATGAAAACAGGCGGGAAGAACAATAACCTTACAGAATCTGCCCCTACAGGGAGGCATTAATGATCAAAACAAACAGCCTTTTTGTTGCCTGTTTTTCCTCCGATGGCTCAAGTGCTTTAGGTTCTGCTCTAAGATGCTACACATCATCTCCTGAGGAGGCAGCATCAAACGCCTGGACCTGGGTTCCAGCCATTTTCAGAGAGAAAGTAAACATACAATATGTGTTGAGAGCATAGATTGTATATATAACTGGACAAAGTGACCGTGACGTCACCCATTAGTTTCTGAATGGTCATTTTGAGGCCAATCGAGTTGTCACTTTCTGGACGGCATGTTGGAGCCAAAAACAGGATGTAACCATATTTGGACGAACAGCAGCGGGGCTTCATGCCAGGGGACTCATGGGAGAGCTAACATTAGCTGCTGTCTATAGTGATGCGGTAAAACTTCACCATGCAGTGTCAAACATAGTCATATTACAGTGTTGTTAGTGTAAACACTTACCCACAGCTGCAGTCGAGTGTATGTCATGTATAACTATGACCATATTGAACAAATAGAAGATACGAAGGTCTGAATCAGTCCGACTTTGCTATACTGAGCTGCTGCTATAGCGACGTGTTAATCAAACCCCAGCACAGCAGTAATTTGTTGGATTATTTGTTGTAATATGTTAATAATGAAGCAAAAAGTTAAAGATGGACCATCACATTACTTATTACAGGGTCTAAATAAAATGTTTTAGACCATAATGACCCACGATGTATTTGCTTAGTAATTTCAGATAGAAGTCCAGTGTATCTCTATGGGAAAAAGCTTCTTGGAGTCAGGTGATCAGTTCCCCAGTGGCCAAGAGCTGGAATTACAACTTAAAGTTACTTCTGCACTGGCCTCACTGAACGGCCCCGTCGTTGCCCCTGGGCCGAGAGCCACAAAAATATTTAACCCTTTATGTACAACGTGACATGATGCACGTTATACAGTAGCCAGCACCATGTTAAAAATGTATTACTCTTTCATTTTTAAATTGTGTTTTTACTTTGGCTATTTCTATTGATTTTGTTAATTGACTTGATAATTTTTTTAATTCATTTTGTTGATTATTTTCATCTTTTTGTTCATTTACTTGTGTAAGTTATTGAGTTATTTTATTGAGAATTTTGGTCATCTTTGATCATTTTTGTTCCTTTTGCAGATTATTTACTTATAGTATTTGGTTCATCTTATTTATTTTGTTCAGCCAATGAAATTTATTTTATTTATCTGACTATTTTAGTTAATCACTGTTCTTTTTATCTGATATTTTGTTCATTATTTTGTTTAGTTCTAGTTTTTCCTGGTTATTGTGTTGATTTTTTAAAATTCACTTTCATGTTCAACAAGCTGATTCATCCATTTTTGTGCAATTTTTTTTTTTTATTCTGTGGATTAGTTTCTTCGGTTTTATTTATAAGTGTGTCCATTATTTTCTTACTTTTATTCATTTTCTTTGTTTTGGTCATTTATTTGACTATACTCTTATTTACTCCCTTTTTGTATTTTTCTTTATTATCTACTTCAGTTTTTTCTTTTTGTTGATTTAGTACTTATGTTGTTCATTTTGATTTATTATATGTTACTTCCATCACTGGGCAAAGCCACAGGAGCCACTGGGGAGGTTGCGTCCGCCCCGCCTGGACAGACTGGTTAAACTGGCTGGATTCACTGGGGGCTGTGGTTGACAGATGGAGGACATCATGGACAACCCAGACCATCGTCTTCACCTCATTCGGTCCAAACACAGGAGCAGCTGTGGTGGACGACTAACGTCACTGCACTGTGGAACTGAACGTTGTACAGCTGATGACTGATGAAAACTGAGAAAAGTGAAGACATCTGAATAATTTGATCTTTCTTATCCATGAGCTGGTGCAGGGATCAGTGTCCTTTACAATCTAAGCAACCATTTGTGGACTGAAAGAAAAAAAAAACATGTCTAGAACCATGAAAAAATATTCAAACCTGTCACATACCACATAAATCATGGTGTATGTTTTAGGTGGCAACCAGATGGGTTATGGATTTTATTCTTTTTGTTCATTTTGTTTATTATTTTGTTCATTTCCTTGATTATTTAGCTTTCATTGTTCAGTTTTTGTTTGTTATTTTGTTATTTTTGTTCATTTGCAGATTTTTTTTTCGTTTACATTAATTTTGGTTGATTTACCTCCTTATTTTTGTTCGTTTTTGCTCATTCCCTCATTTACATTCATTTACATGATTATTTTGTTAATTGTGTTGAATGTTTTGTTAATTTTTCTGTCCGTAGTCATTCAGCTGATTTATTATTTTACTCATTTTTGTGAATTTTTTTTGGTTCATTTTTTCAGGTTTGTCTTTGTTTTCATAATTTTGTTCAGAATTTAGCTTAATATATTCATTTTCTTAGTCTTTCAATCATTTTTCATTATTTAATTTATTATATTGTTTAATCTTGCTTATTTTCTTGAACGGTTTAGTTCATTTTGTAGATTATTTGCATCAGTTTTGTAGTTCCTTTTCTCCTTTTTGTTGAATTAATGCTTATTTTGCTCATTTTTTATTTATTATGATAGGTTATCTCCATCACTGTGCAAAGCCAAAGGAGCCACTGCAGAGGGGCTAAAGATCCCGAAGATAAAGATTTTCTCAATTCAGTTCAATTCAATTGAAGAACACTAATCTGACACCGACTGCAGTATTTCACTGTAATAACAGACAATTAGTTTTTCCACATGGTATGTTGAACCAGGTTATCGGATTTTGTTTAACGTGTGCACCTGTACTCGTCTGTTTCAGAAGATGTCTAATAACCTTGTTTTAGTTGACTAATGTTTTCTTTCTGTCTCTCCTCTTTGTCTGTCCAGGAGGCCGTGGTGTCGTGGTGGGGCCCATCGTCAGTCAAACCTTATCAGACATATTTTGTGACAATGAATACGGACCCAACTTCTTGTTCAGAAATAACGGAGATGGAACCTTTACTGACGTGGCTCAGCAGGCAGGTGAGACCTCAGCTCATACCCGAAAATATGTTAATCCGGTGCAGGGGCAAAACATGCTGGTACCCTGTTGCAGAGGTGGGTGATTCGGCAAAAATACTCTCATGATAAGAACTTTCATATTTGTCAACACTGATAACTGAAATGAAAAGTGTCAGATCATCATTTTATTCATGCTTAGAGGCTGACTTTTAACCCTGAACAACTAGGGGGCAGACCTACAAAGTCTGTGTCACTTTCACGGGTCTTAAATGTGCATAAAGAGACACAAAAATAGTGTGTAATTCACGACGCAGGAGGCTGGAATTCATGCAAAGTGCACTGTGGAGCAGAGAGCGCCAAGGTTGCAGTGGTGCCATTTGTATGGACGCGCATGGATACAAATGAGGGTATATTCATACATTTGTCATAAAATCCTCCTCTTTCTATGCAAATAAGTGTAAGTGGTAATAGCGTAGAATTTTTTTTCTATTTGAAGTATTCCTACAAGTTTTGCATTTTCAACTCAACTGTGCGAGTTTTACTAAGTTAAACTTGAATTTATTCATCATGTTGATAACTTGACCATTTCCTCTAGTTCATTAAACTTGATGTTCTAAATTATCAGTAAAAACAACAGAAACCAAAAAGCACGGTAGTGGGGGGTGGGCATTTTGAAGACTCTGGTGCTGCTGGTTTGCCAATGCAGATGTTGAATTTGAGAACATCTGTGTCATTTAAAACTGGAAGCCTTTGAATCAAAGCTATAAACTGCCAGTTCTGTGCTCAGTGGGCACCATATACAGTAAGTTGAACTCCACACCAAATTTTGTTGTTTGTGGCAAATGACAAAGGATTACTTTCACCAGTGGATAAAGTTTATGCACCTGTTGATATAGTTTGACCCGAGATGGAGTAATACTTCTCATTGCCGGCCAACAGAACCCAGGACCTGGAGGTGAGTGTTAAATATTTTTAGTATTGACTTCTTACTATGATTTGTATTTCTCCTTTTAACTCAGTGCAGGGGGGCGCGGTGCGATGCTGAGGGGAGAGCGTGTGACCCTGGGGAACATGCTTTTTTGCCGTACTGTACTAGAATTAAGTGTAATTGCACACCCACTACAGTAGGGCGTCGAAATGTTTTCTTCTTCCTCGGAGGGTGTAACAGAAAATAATTGAGAAGCACTGTTTTAACTACAGGAACATTTGCTGTACATTTACTATTGTCGGTAATTGGAGTCTAAAGTAAGAGCATCATGTCCGTGACTGCTTATCATTGTGAAAAAAGTCAAATATTATCCATTTTCTTCAACTCCATCTGTCTTCGAGCTTTAGTTCCTCTTCAGATTAAGTTCCCCTTCCCCCTTCTGTCTGCTGAAGGTCATAGATCTCCATATGTGTTGATTACTGAATATTTGTGATAAACTGAAAGTAAAATTCTCCTTATCTGATCCATAATTTTATGCAACAGTTTGAACAGTTGATCTCTCTATTAGGAAAGCTCCTTTCACCGTAAAAGAATGAGAATCAATCAACTATCGATGAACTCAGACGCTATCTGAATTTTCACTCTCCATTTATTTCTAATTCAAGTGCTGTTTTGCTGCTAAAGCCAACCGTTGATAGCACTTCATCATTTTCTGCTCAAACAGAAGAACGGCTGCCCTACTTGGTCCGTGTCACTCCCTTGCAGAGGATTCCTCTGATGAAATCTGGATATAAGTGATGTAAGTTTACATTCCATTGTCATTTCATGTATGTCATACTCAAACCCACATTATTATTATTATTATTTTTTAACAGAAATCCTTTAAAAATGTCAGCTTTATAGAGTCAAATGGATGTGCGCATGTATGGTAGAAATCTAAGTAGAACCAAGTTTAATAATATATAAATTTTAGGTCAGGGGTGGGAAACTCTCATCTCAAAGAGCCACTGTCTCTACCCCACCCACTGTAATTCAATTCAGTTTTTATTTGTATCCTCCACTGTATCTTTCAGCTTTTGACTGACACTGAACACACCTGATCCAGGTCATCAACAGCGCAACAGACAGCTGGAAAACAAGCAGGGCAGCCCCCGCCAGGACTGGCCTGCAGTAATCTGGCCTGCGTTAGGCCAGATTACTGTGAACTTAGTGATTAAAGATTGTTCCTGTCTGTCTTGTGTCTTCAGGCACATGGTGGAACCGTTGACGCGATAATGAAAGGAATACCGTTGAGCGGACATGAAGGCATTCTGCAGGATACATTTCTTTTGGAGGTCTTCAACGCAGCTGTGGTAGTTCAGGAGATCATTCGCTGCGATGTCTGGAATACTCTCAGGATAAGAAGTATTCCTTTGAGTTCTTGCAGAATTGTGTGCATGTAATATTGACTGTGTACCACCATGACCTTCTGTAAAGACCAATGTTCATGCCTCACTGCTGTTTTCAAATAAATGTTCATCTCAAACAAATGTCTTTTACTAATCCAGTGTGGTTTTTAGGTCAAAATCAGTCATGGAGCTAAGTTGAAAAAAATTTTATTTCAGTGTCCTTTTAACTTAAAATACCACGTCATATTTTTGTAGTTCTGTTAATTTCACTTGAAAATAACTTGAAAGCTAGAGCTAGAAAAGCATAATTTATTCTGTTTCCGTCAGGACGCTCTCGTCTGATGTAAACATGTGTATAAGACCTTACATGCATTTTATTTTGGCAGTGACTCTGCTCATGAGATGCTCTGGGATGATCTGTGCAAGCTTGGCGCAGATGGCCCTTGAGACCCCCCCCCCCCAGCAGAGCCTGGTGTCATGATTGTATATGACGAAACTAGAGTACAGAAGAAGTATGCTTTGGAGTTTTACTATATATTTTGTTATCCGGTCAGCCTAATACAGGAAGAAGTTGGGGAGGTGGAGCAGATTAGTTTTTTGATCTGCGGGCGGGCGGTGGCCACGTGTGGCAGCAGCGTGGCAAGATGAATGGGGACGGCGAGATGATTAGGGCTGTACAGGGCAGGGATGATGGTGATTGGACAGAAAATTAGGCAGACCTCCACACCTGTCTGAAATACGCACAGCTTCATTAATAATGCATAATAATTAGTTGTTTGAAGTTGCTGTACTAAGCTGACAAAACAGGAGTTCATAAGTTAATAAACATTCACAACTTAAAATGCAATATTGAGACAACTACTTAATTGCAGGTAAAGCAACTTGCATTTTCAAGGCAGCACAGGGACCCCAAAGAAAATTATGTGGAAGACATTAAAAATACAAAGTGAAATGATCTAAAAGAATGAAAAAAGACAAAAACAGAAAAAAAGGAAAGTGACATAACACACGTACAGATGTGAAGAACATGATGTAAAAGACAAAAATGCTCAATACACATAAAATACATAAAAATGCAAAAAAGGCAACAAAGATGTAAAAAAAATGATAAAATGGTGTAAAATGGAAGAAGATGAAAATTAAAAAGATACGAAACAAAAAGACATAAAGACAAAAATGAGATTTTTTTTCATTTACAGTAATTTGCTTTATTTTTCACCACATTAAATCACAATAAATCACATGATCCCTGATAGTCAAGTAAATACAGTCTGAGTTTGTATCATTACAGAGGCAGAAGAAGAATGACCCACCCACCCACTGTGTGAACTGTCTGCACATGTGTTGTCACTGTAGGTGTGGAGGATCCCATGCAGCACGGCAGAGGCGTCGCTCTGGCAGATTTCAACCGCGATGGGAAGACCGACATTGTTTATGGAAACTGGAACGGGCCTCATCGCCTGTACATGCAGCTGAACAACCGCAAGCAGAAGTTTAAGGTGAGTCAGACTGTGGTTCGTTATAATAATTACTCATATTACTCAATAATTATCCAAAGGGCTAAGGTTTGGTGATTGTGATTCAGCTACACGTACCACATTTGATTACTTTTCTGAAAGATCTCTTTTCAAGAAGGATTTCAGAGGATTTAGTCACAGAAATGCTTTTATTTGTGCTCTTTCCTAAAAACTTAAAAAAAAATAAATAAATTTAATTCCCATCAATCATTTTCTCAGTTGTAAAAGACATAACACAAAAACTGACTAAATCATGGACGATGAAAGATGTAGTAAGAGACAAGAAAAGTAACACAAATGATGTAAAAGATGCAAAAAGACAAAAAGGACATTAAAGATGAACAACGAGAAAAACATAATGCAAGACTTTAAAAGCTGAAAAGACAGTCAAGAAAAAAGTAGACATTCTGACAACTTATGTCTGTAAATATGGGTCCTGAGCAGACATAAAATATGTTTTTTTGTTTTTGGCTGAAAAAGATTGTGAATGATAGGATTAGTGCTAAACCTACTGTAAGACTGAACTGATTATGAAAAAGAGTATGGACCAAAGTTAATAAAACAGGCCAGAACTGACACAAACACACCTTTAACCCCTAGTGACCTTTTTGTGTAATCAAATTACTCCTGTAAAACCTCAGGAAAATACAGTTTTGGCTGTTTGTCCTTTTCCCTCAGTTTATAAAGTAGATATTGATAATTCATGTTTGAAAGTAGTGAAATAAAGTGAAAACTGATTTGCATAAATCTACTGCTCAGACAATGACATAAAATGAGACTCAAATTTGAAAAAAAAAAAAAATCATATACAGTATGTTCGGGGCCCTCTAATAAAACTATTACATAAATAGATGAGTGTGTCTGTGTCCTTGTGTAACATTGTCCCAAACAGACAAGTCAACCATAAATGAATGTCCACAACATACATGATAAAAACTGAAAAATTGTTAATATGAAGCCAGCAACAATTTTAGAGTTCTTTTTTTTTTTCAAACTTTATTTCTTACTGTGCCAGTTAAAGGGTTAACAAGCAATTTCAGTGTGTTTGCAGCTATCTTAGGTGAGTGTTTAGTAGGATTTATTCACTTGGCTGCAATCTTTGTTTCACTCCTCGTCACTAAAGGCACAGACTGAATCTTTAAACAGATCAATAAACCTGAGCACAACACTCAACACGGAAGATTCAGAGAATCAGGAGGAAGGCCAAAGGTCAAACCTGGTTGCTTGTGAGGCCCTCAGGCACCACTGCATTAAAAACAGGCATAGGTTTCTATGGAAATCACTGCATGGGCTCAGGAACACTTCCAGAAATCACTGTGAACAGCAAAGAGCACGAGCATCCAGTCTTCCTCCTCCTGATTCTCTTAGACTTTTGGTGATATAATACACTAGGGGTCTTAAACTTGTGCCATGGAGGTTTTATTTCCACCCAGTCTCCAACCAGCAGATTTTACTGATTAACTCCTCCTTCCTGATTGCTGATCAGTGAAATCACCTGCTTTAGGGTCTCTGCCCTCCATGGTACGAGTTTGAGACCCCTGTTATACACTGTACATGGTGGGATCTGCAATGTATGATATTCAGAGAAGTGCTCCTCCATGTTTCAGAGAAGGTTCACTTCTCTGAAACAATTATTAGACGCAGTTCATCACATATTGGTGAACCTCTGTCCATCTGTATATCTGAGAGGCTTTTATTGCCCCTGTGCCAACTCTTTTGAGATGTGTTGGTGCCATCAAATTCAGAAGGAGCTAATATTTTCCAGGAAAATGTAAAATGTCTCTGATATGTTCTTTATGTTCTACTGGGAATAAATATGGCTTTATGAGATTTGCAAATCACTGTATTCTATTTTTATTCATATTTTACATCCCAACTTTTTTGGAATTGGCATTGTACAAGGCTTGTACAAAAATGATACAAAGGTGGACATAACATTTTTATGAAGTGACAGGGTGTTCAAACTGCACATGTTGTCACAGTAACTCTTTTACGCCACTCCTCCACTCAGTCTCTGTCACAAACCATGCAGTTGTACCATTAATGACGCCGACACTTGACTCGTCCTCCAGCAGCTCAAAGTAGACTTCATCATTCTCACCTTCGGATCAGAGTTCAATCAGAGTCACACGGGTGTGTGATTAAAGAAACAGTAAAGCTCGGGGCCGATGTCTGCTAAACCGTGTCTCGTTTCACAGCTGTGCACATGTTGCCAAAGGCGGCACAAGAAACATTAATCAGACTGTCACCGTCAGCAAGTAAACTGAGGGATAAAGCTGAACACGTTTAATTTATTTTTGAAGTGGTCAGTCCAACCAGTTTTATATTATTCAACCATTCACATAGATGTCACCAAAGTGTAACAATGTAATCTGTAAAAACACTGAATTTTATCATAAATTCTAATGATCATAAACACATATTTGCAGTGCTGTGCTTGAATGCAATGTGATACATTGCCACACACTTTGTAATAAGTAATGTCACATTACAGTAGATGGGAGTTGCAATTTTTAGGATTGCTTTGTGATTTATTAGATTTTTAAAATGTACTTAATGAAATAATAAGCAGGTCAAGTCATTGTCTTTTTACTAGTGGGATTGCTGAGTCATGCAGGAATCCCACTATTGTTGTCTCGACTCTTTAATATTCCTCTTCTTCCACTTCTGTACGTTTTTTGTCATTTAACTGATCCTACATTTTTTGTCTGATTCAAACCATTCAAAGTTCACATTGTTAATCTTATTCAGGACATCTCTGATATTGCTTTTCATAATTCTAACCTTTACAATTTCTAAAATATTGAGCTTTTTGACAATTTCTTTCCCATAGGAAATTAATGGAGAACTCTAACAGAATGTGTGGTTACCATGGCAACAACAGTGCTTTGATCCTTTGATTATTGCTTCACTGAATAGTTCATTTAACTCTTGCCCTTTTCCAGCAAGTTCAGCTATTTTGACTCAGCAATCCCACGCCATCTCTTCACAGATTGCACATTTTCTAGTTTTGACATCTGATCCAGAACCAGAAATGGTTTGCGTAGCTTTTTACCAGTGGGACAAAAACAGGATGTAATTAGCAAAGCACCTGCTACGGGTACAAAGTGCACTGCAAAGCACCTAGCATCGAGGCTGCTGGAATATTTGAATTTACTGTATGGAATAAAATCTTTCTATGCACCTTTCTACACAAAATCAGAGCAAAAACATCTCATTTACAGAACAGAAGCTCAAATTTGCAACATGCACTTCAGCTGGTGTATATACTGTACTGCCTAATGAAAGCATGTGCAAACATCAGTCTCGCTCTCTGTCGTTCACTGTCTCTTACAGTTTCTGCAAAACCTTGAGTTTATGCAGCTGAAATAATGAGTAAAAGATGTTATTGTGTGAAATTTTCGGTCAGATATTGAGTGATTGGGCAGGTATGTGTGTTATATCAGAGTGTCGGCTGCTTAAATAAAAACATAAGGATGGTGATCAGACTGCTGTTACACTTCACACACTTTATTGTATGATGCTACAAAAGGCGCACCGTCTCTTTTGGATTGGGACATGATGAGATGCGCAGCTACCTGTGACACCAAACAGAACATCAAGGTTTTTCTGCTAAATCCCAGATATATCCTAGTCATTTCAGACCTGTCAGATTTACTGGAAGAATTATATAGAAAATGAACTAGAAAGAAATAACTGAGGCTATAAATAATAGTCTATTACTTAATATGGAGGTGGCAGTTCAGTGCCTGTGACTCCCTGCTCATGACCGGGTAGGTACGTAGATAATACTGCATCAGTGTTCTTGACAGTGCTCCGGTAAGTTTAAGCAGATCACTGCAGTGACAGAATCAAAACCTTCCACCTCCTCAGCACATTGCATGTCCAGGGGATATTTCTATTCCTCAAAGCCATTCTTACTCCACCTGTCTTTTGACAAATGTAAATCCAGTACAGAAAAACAGAGGCACATTCTCCTACCTACTCAAGCCACCAGGTGTATTTTTGTCTTATTGATGTATTATAATTATGATGCTACTTAGTCCGTCTAACTCTGCAGATATAATTGTGATGCATATGTCAAAATCTCAAAGCCTTGTTTAAAAGCTACATGAAGTCTACATGAAGGCATTACCTTTATTGTCCAAGAAATTAATGTTTGCAGTTCATACAGTTTTACTGTGGACCAGTCCGTGAACAGACACACAAAGAAATGTCTGCGACACTAGAAACAAGAACTCAGTTTGCTCAAGTGCTGCATATTGTGATTGTGTTTGTACCAGAATATAATTAACACTAAACCTTTACTGAAGAGGTTGCCATAAAGGAGCAGATTGCCTGCACAAATGCGGTGGTATTCCTTGTGCAATAAGTGGGTGCGGTCCATTTTTTATTTATCTGGGCCTTTATGTTAAATTAATTACTACTCATGCATTAAACCAGACTAGTGTCATAGTCATCTGCTGAAAGAAGTGAAAGTAGGTGTCAGAATCTTTAATTCAATCTTTATTTGTATAGCGCCAATCGTAATCACCGATTAGCTCTAGGCGCTTCACAATTCGAGGCTGACACCTCATGACTATACAGAGAGTAAACCCAACAGAACCACCGAGAGCAAGCCAAAGGCGACAGGGGGGAGGAAAAACTTCTTTTAACAAAAGAGAAAAACCTCCAGCAGAACCAGCGGCTCAGGGTAGGCGGCCATCTGCCTTGACAATCCCATGTCCACAGTGCCAGTGTTGTCTGCATTGTACACATTGCTCTTCAAGTCATTTTAGCCATTAACACATCATGTATGACCACTAACCAGTAAAGTGTCATAATGTTGATCATATTGTTCCAATGGCTTTTGTCAGTGTGTGCGTGCATTAGGCAGCTTGAGAACATTTAGCCCTTGAAGTCGTTGCACTGAAAGCAGCAAACTGCCCAAACTAAGTAAGAATCTGAGCAACTTTGACGAGGACCAGACTGTGATGGTAACGACTGGGTTATTGTATCCAAACCTATAGATTTAGTTGTGTGCTCTAGTCTGCAGCGGATAGTACCCCAACAAAAGTGGTCTTGGGATAAATGACCAGATTTCAATCCAACTGAGTATTTGTGAAATGTGTTGGAAAAACGGGTTGGATTCTTGAAGGTCCAAGCTCACAACTTACTGGATTTGAAATATGTGTCACTATAATGTGTAACGTGCTGCCAGTTATTCCAGCAGCTTTCAGAGGTCTGGTAGAGCTCATGTCTTGGGTTAGAGCTGTTCTGGCATGAAAAGGAGGAACCTACACAACATTATGTGGTAGTAATGTTTTGTTCTCTTAGATCCTCTACTGGACCGAGATCGGGTTAGCCTTCCTCATGGGGTCTGTCCACTGCAGGACCAGGATGAAAG
Organism: Pseudamia nigra; assembly: GCA_029823295.1. Lineage (NCBI taxonomy): Eukaryota > Metazoa > Chordata > Actinopteri > Kurtiformes > Apogonidae > Pseudamia > Pseudamia nigra. Next base: position 5,177 of record JAQQAE010003968.1, on the reverse strand, counting down.
AAAGATTCTTTGACCCAGTTGTCTTGATATCACAATTTGGCCCTTGCTAGACTGGTTGCATCCTCACCAGTGGGCAATGACCAGGCTTGTACAGTGAGGCTGATGGAAAGTAGTTTAAAGTTGAAATGCCTATGTCGGCCGGTGGGGCACCGGTTAAGTCCAAGAAACCTTGACTCCGATAGAGATACATTGGACGTCTCTCTGAAAAGACTAAGTGAGTGAATGTTTGTCGTGAATCATCATGGTCTTAAATGGTTTATTTGGACCCTCTAATAAGTGATCTGGTCCATCTTTAACTTTTCGCTCTGTTACTAAAGTATTACGACAAATAATCCGACACCTCTCTACCATGCTGGGATTTGATTTACAGGTTGCTATGGTAACTTGATTCCCTGGTGGAGTTGGACCGAGTCAGACCTTTGTATCTTCTATTTAATAGAACATAGTTTTTCCTGACAGATGTTCAACTGTAGTGATGGTAAGTGCTTACACTAATACCACTGCAATATGACTTTGCTCAGCAATGTTTGATCAAGTTTTATGTAGTCAATAAGCTAGCAATTAGCATTAGATTAACCATAAGACCCCTGACATACTATCTTCTGGTAGCTTTGTAGCCATTTGTCAAAATATGGTTGAGTCCTGTTTTAGGATCCAAAATGTCATCCAGGAAATGAAAACTGAATTGGCCTCAAAACGGTCATTCAGAAACCAATAGGTGATGTCATGGTCACTTTTCCACTAATATATAATCAGTCCATGATCCTTGTGTTGCCCAATTTTTTGTTTCAAATGCATCAACTTCTGGGACGTTAATGTGCAGCCTCATATATCCTACCCACTCACAGGTGCCATAGGAATAAGATAATTTACATTATTACTGCTTCATCTGTCAGTGGTCATAATGTTATGGCTGATTGGTGTACACAGTACATCACACCAAATATGGATTTGTACCTGCTGAAGCCATTTAGTTCAGATTTTTCTATTGATCGTGTGCACATATTTTCTGTATTTCTATTTGCAGTCCTACAATAACAACAAAACTAAAAAGTGGATATTTGGAAGTACAACCCCCATAATGAAGTTTATTTATTTTTGGTACATGCGTATGGTCAGTGTAAACTTCGACAAGATAAGACTAGAGGACAAACCCAAGGTGAAGTGAGACATTTGCACAGTACTGTACGTCTAATAGGTAATATCTGTTGATAATGTACAGCTTTTGAGTGTAATGATTTAATAATTTTCCTGGTAATCTATCAATGTCGGCAGCTGATGTGGGAGTGAGCGACTGGGGGGGGGTGCATTGTTCTCTCTTGTGCTAATTTCTTAGGAGAATCAATGTCGAACAAACAAGCAGCGTAAAGAGCAAACCTCACCTATTAAGTCTGAATCACACGATTATCACGGCTAATGGATGGAGAGTGAATTAGCTGGCACGCTGTGGGACTGAGCGGTATTTAAAGACCGGTGGAGGGTGATTTATCTGATCAGCGTTTTTACAACTCTCAGATGGTGTTCGTTGAAAGGCGCCAGAGAGGAACAACAAGGGTTTAAGTTAAGTGTCAAACATATCAGTTCCCGTGTTCTGATGAAATGTTAATGCGTCAGTTTGTGCCTTTTCAGTTTACGTTTATGTAGGATCACCACGATAATGAGGGATCTACAGAACATAAGCAAAAAATTACCAAAAATACAAAAGGAAAGTAAACAGAATTGTTCAAAAAGAGGAGCAACATGATCAATATGATAAATGATGATGATGATGATAAAAAATAATGATCAGAATAGTCAAGAAAACAAAGGAAAAAAATATCAGGGCATTGAAAAAAAAAAAAACCCAGCAGAGCAGAAAACAACAAAACATACATGAAAATGGCTTAAAGTGAGCAAAATGATCAAGAAAATAATCTAAATATGCAACAAAATGTGCACAAACGTATTCACAAAATTAACAGAAATGAACAAATAAGGAATAAAATTGTCAAAGAAAACCCCAAAGAAATAAAGAAAACAAATGTAAGGAAATTAACAAAAAAGCAACAAAATAATGACAACAGACAATGTTGAACAAAATGGAAAGGGAGCCATCTCCAAAAATAATAAAAATGAAAAAAAAAAAAGAAGCTGAAAATAAAATCATGAAAAATGAGTAAAAAATAACCAAATCATCATGAAATAGAAAGAAAAATAAGTTCAAAAAAGGAAAAAAAATTCCTAGAAGGAACATCAAATCAATAAAAATGTTCATTATCTATTTAAGGAGGATTTGTTAGAGACCCGGGCATTAGTACCATGTGAAAGTATTTGACCCCTTTTAATATAAGACAAAATGCAGTTTTTAAATGGTGAAGTCATTCATTAAGGGAGAAAAATATCCAAACCTACTAACTGGCTCTATATGAAAAAGTACAATTATGAGTAACCACATTTTTTGGAAAGCTGAGTTCATTCTCAAAGCTGAGAACAATGCCAGACCTTCTGAAACAAGAAATCATGTAGAACAAAGTGACGTGGCGTAAAAGATCTCGAAAACACACCCACATGTCATGGCATGATCTAAATAAATTCAACAACACATGAGAAAACCATTTCTAAGGCTTCGGGACCTCAGTGAACCACAGTGAAAGCCAAAAATAAAACTTGGAACAGAGGTGACCAGGAGTGGTAGGCTGACTAATGTGATCCCCAAGACGACACAGAGAGCAAACCCATCAGAACCACCGGGAGCAAGACAAGGTGACAAGGGGGAGGAAAAACTTCCTTTAACGGAAGAGAAAAATCTCCAGCGGAACCAGTGGCTCAGGGTAGGCGCTGGTTCGGGTCTTTTGGAAAATATTTTTTGGACTGACAAGATAAAGCTTGAACTTTTTGGAAGGTGTGCATCCCATTTCACCTACTGTACAACTAACACTGCGTTTCATAAAAAGAACGTCATACAACAGTTAAACATGATGGTGGTATGTGATGATCTGGGGCTGTTTTGCTGCTTCAGGACTTGGCTGGCTTACCCTTCCCATGTCTTCTCACTTGTCCAATGGCTGCCCAGACAGTGCCCTGCGGGTGACGTCACAGATTTTAAAACCTATTTGTTGAGTGTTTCGGTGCTTTAAAAACATTTCAAATGTCCATGTTATAAAAACTGATAATATTAAGAGATTTGTAACCTGCTTTGTGGCTGCAGGTGCAGTTTTACAGTCATCTCTTTTATCATTGCAGTCTATGTGGAACATGCTTTCTGGGCTGCAGTGTAGTACTGGTGTAATATTGGGTGAATCAGCTTCCAAATTTAGTGAATGGTTCTTATTTCCATGCCAGTTATCACAAATGCTTAATTGTTGGTTTCACAACCAGTTATTATGTTTATGGTGCAAATGCTTTTTTCACATTGAGCCAGGAAGGTTTAGAAGAATAAAAAAATACAACAAAAAATAATAAGTCAGGAAGGGGCAGATACATCGTGAATTAGCATGACATCTCTATGTACAATCTTCTAGTTAAAAAACAACAGAACATAAATTTAAAATGTTTTATTAAGGTGACAAATGCACATACGCCTCCATCCCACCTGAAATCTCCCTTTATGCGAGTCCAGCTGTGTAAATCCACAGAGGTTTTGTGATCTATTCACCGACGCCTGCGGCCACATCTTTTAGTGGTCAGATAAACGTCGCTGGTGACATGTTTATGGAGGTCAAATAAGGGGTTAATGTGTGATGCTTAGCCCAGAGACAATCCCATCACGCACAAAATACCCCCTAATATAAACATACAGCAGACAACTTGAATTAGCGATCAGCTTTTTTTAAAACCTACATTGATAAATCACAGGCTCACACCATTTTAACCCTCCCTACTCCCCCCCCCGCCCCGAGAAGCTGACACTCCTCTATCCGTGTTGACCTTATGGCATGCATAATGAAGCCGTTGTATCACTCCAGTAAACCGCTAATTAAATCAGGCTGAAACAGCAGCTCGTCTGGATAGTGGAAAGTGCCGATTAGGCCGCTTTGGACTTTAATTAAAATCTATGGCCCAGGATTTACCTTGCAATTCATTTAGCACATAACCACACACACACAGGACACTTTTTAAAAATACATGGAGGTGGATGCTGTTGTAGCCACTCCTCCAGTTTAGGAGTCACTGCCTCGAGTGCTCCAGTCACCACGGGCACCACTGATGCCTTCACCCTCCAGGCCTTCTCCAGCTCTTCTCTGAGCCCCTGGTGTTTCTCTAGTTCCTCATGTTCCTTTTCCCTAACATTACCATCAGTTGGTATTGCTATGTGATATATAAATATATATAAATATAAATATATATATGAGACTGTTTCACTTGTGTGTTTGTTCTCTATATGTGATATCACGTTACCAAGAGAATGCACCTGACATGGCCTCACTGACTGTCTGAAAGGTCAAAGTACAAGGTCAACATAAGCAAAATATTCATTGCTGACCATCTGGCCAGGTTGGTCTCACCCGATGACCAACTGTAAACAAATCCATATCCATGACGGCATACTTAGAACATGTATTTGTGGCAACAACATGTTTGGAAGTTGTCCTTCCACTGACCAAAGGTAAACAAGTCCGTATTTATGGCAACAACATTCTTAGAGCCTGTCATTTCACACCAACTGACCAACCTGGGCATTCAATGTTAACAAATCTGTGTCCATGGAGACAACATTCTTCCCACCTGTATCCATGGCAACTTGTAGTTTTCTTTGTATTTGGGTTTTTTTTTAAATTATCTGCAGTAGTTGGTATATTTTTTCAGTTTATTATGTGTGTAATTTTCTTGACTTTGGTTTATTATGGTGTTATTTTATACTTTTTCTTTCAGTTTTTTAACTGATGGATGTTTTATTTATTTCCCTTTTCTTGCAAGCTTTCATCATTTTTTTTCTTTATTTTGAGGATTTTTTTCATTTTATTGAAGTGTGGGTCTTTTTGGTTTTGCAAGTTTGTTGAACTTTGTTTTTTGAATTTTGTTTATTATTTTGTTCATTTTTATTGTTTACATAAATATGGTTGGAGAAAAGTGTCCGGTGTGATGTGTGATAGGAGGGTTTCGGCAAGAATGAAAGGAAAAAGACGGTGGTGAGGCCAGCGATGTTGTATGGTTTAGAAACAATGGCACTGAGGAAAAGACAGGAGGCAGAGCTGGAG